>MU682987.1:3626-20619 GCA_026770625.1 Nicotiana glauca | reverse complement strand
TCCCTGTTGCAGCAAAATAGTGGCTATTTTTCATTGACTTGGTAAACGCTGGCTATTTTTCATTGACCAGTGTGAAAACTGGCTATACCATGATATTTTAACTTTTTTAAGTTATGACTTTGAGATTTCATCGCTTGTAGTTTTAAGCCCTTTACTTTGATATGTGATCTGACCTCTATGTTTATCCAAGTTACTAATAATATCATTTGCTTTGGACTATAATTTTCTAAATTCAGTAGTGGTTGATTTGACGAGCTATCGTAGTCTAATTGACGAGCTATCGTATTTGCATACTTATTGTCTAATTTGTCTACCTCGTTCACCCAAAAAAATGAGTGCCATAAGAGATGTTAAACTTTAATTATATTTCTTAAATGAGTTCTAATTTGTCAAGTTCTGTTGATTCAAACACAACCAAGAAATCATAATCCTTTATCTTCTCTTTTTTTCACATCTGAGAAGTGTTTACTGCATCACATCTCCTCCTCACCTCTCCTTGATCACCAATTTTGACTTGATAAATATTAAACTTCTCCATGGCATGAGCAAAATCTAAAGAGAAAACTTGGCTATCATTTGCATATTTCTCAACAAATGGCCTTGTCCTTGGATCACTCAAAAGCAATTGATCAGAACCAAGAACTCCTAAACCCTTCATCAAATTCTTGAAAAACACGTTATCAAAAGTGCCAGGGGTTATTACATCAAGGAAGGCTGCCATGTCAGTATTAGTAGTATAATTCGCACACATTCCTCTCAATCTCTCTGCCAATTTGGGATTCATTGTTGGGTCGGGAGTGCTAAAAATTCGGTTAGCAAACTCCTTGCAATGAACAAAGCCAATAGTATGTCCACCTCCAATCAATGCAACCATTTCTTGGATGTTGAAACGTAGACCTTGGAATGTTTTGATCATTTGATCTATTGTTTCATTTGCACGGGGTAATTTTCCTTCTACACTTGAAGCTTGGGAAACAAGGCTGTCTTTTCGGCCTAGAGGAACTTTATAGTGAGGTCCGCCAGTCATAACAACAAGATTCCTTGTAGCTGTGGCAAGAATATCTGCACAAGACACAACGCCAGGGCAGGCAAGCTCAAGGGCAGTCTTGATATGTGAAATGAGATCGAAACCATCACCTGCAAGGGAGTGGTTGATGTCATGCTCGAGCTCGGGTTTGGTGAAGGCTGTTGGCTTGATAAGGACGGAGGCATCACAACCATCCACAGCACAATCATGGAAAAAGAGGCGTAGGGTAGCAGCCGCAGTGACAGGGAACTGCTGTTGCTTTTGGAGGACAACGTCCCTAACAATTTCTTCAAATTTAGGACATGTTATGGCATAGTGGTCCAATGTGAGGGTTGATTGGGTGAATGGAATGGAAGTAAATGATAAAAACAAGAGGAGGAGAATCCATGGCAAAGCCATGGTTGATTGGAAAAAAAACCCTGCTCCCTCTCAAAAGGGGGAGAGAAAAGCTGGACCAACTTGATACGAGAAAAGTAAAGAATGCTAAGAAGAAGAAAGAAGGTGAAAGTGGAGAAGAATGGGGAATGTTGTGGTAAAGAGAAGTCTTAGGGAAAGGACGACTCCATTTTCATTCATGGGATTTTGTGCTGATAATTTTCCATGGCTGGATTTCAGCTGAACATGAAATGCTGTTGACCACTTGATTTGAAAGGTGTAATACCTTTGTTTCATTTTATTTAAACTTAAACAAGTTTTTAAAGGTGCATACATTTTTATTCTATTCTGGTGATATCACACGCTTGTCCGTGAAAACATTTTGATTCCGTCTTGACTCTTTTACAGAGTATACCTGCATTTTCTCACAAGTATCTAGTAACTTGTCCACCAAAATGTAGGCAAATAGGAAAAAGTTTAACTAAATCATTTTCTTTGTTCATAAACCGCTAGGCCATACACTTGGTTGACATTGATTTTTTATATAATTGAATGGATGCTATGCAAAATTTACCACCAACACAAAACAGAAAAAAGTACAGAGTAAACTGATGGAAATGTAATAGCACTATATATCCTGCTCACTGTAATTAAACGGCGGAATATTGCCAACAAATTCACTTTACAATGGAAGGCTAGCTTAACCTCTTGACCCAATCACTACTGCTTCCATTTTGATCACCCTAAGTTTTTCTATATTCTGTAAAAGCTCCAAGTCCCAACAAAACTTAGGTGCGTCAATAAATTGCCAGAATAATAAGGAGAAAAAGAATCGGTCTGAACTACATTTCTTAGTTAGGTAGCCGTCTCATCAACTTCAGAATGAAATACAAAACTTGGAAAAGTAGTAGTTATATCCCTGCATCAAGGAAAAGAAAAATCCCATCAGACAACGTCCTCCATCGAATTTATTTATGTTCACCACATATCAAATATCAAACATGATACCTCAGATATGAAAGGGTCATAATTTTCAATAATGAAGGATTTCGACCCACAAAATTGTGCCACTCAGAGTTGTCAATCTTTCCGTCCTGATTTGAATCTGCCTCCAAAAATGTCTACACATTGAAATAAAATTGACTAGTTACACCAGACACGACTATTAGGAGTGCAAATGACCAGCAAGGTGAAAGATTTTGTTTATGGCTAGTTCCAATTTGCTATTCTTGGTTGAGAGGCAAGGATCCAACGACATATTAAAGTGATACTAAATAAACAGAACGCATTGGTTCACTTTATCTTATCAAACAGAGGGGCAGAGGTACCAATTTTATGGACTAGGATGATGGAAACTTAAATTGGTTATCATCAGTAAATTACCTTATCCAGTATTATCTCAACGATCTCGTTGGCCAACTTCATCTCAGACTCGCATAAAATTGCAATTAACATTTGCTTAACCTGCCAAATTCACATACAATACTAAAAATTAAAACAAGAGGCAAATATGGTTTCATCTCTGTATAACCATTCATCAGACACTACTTTGAACTCAGAAGGGGAAAGCAAGCAAATATCAAATGACTGCTTCCTCCAACTTCCAAGATGGCTAAGAACTTGAGTAAAGGGGTGGTTACAGTATGCAAAGAGTACACAGCCAATAAGTGACTTGAAGTGCAATAAATGCCTGGAAAATGCCAGTCTCTAAGTCTTCCGTGGAAGCACAACTAGTAGACTAACAGCAGCAGAGTGAAAAGTGCACGGTCTTAAACATCTAGAAAGAATATAAGGTTCAACTTTTTCTCTGACCTAATGATCATGGACCAATGAGACAGACAGGGTAAAAGACACATTCAGACTTCCTCCCTCCAAGTATACTTACGTTGGCCCGTCTTAAGCAAAAGTAGTTGAAAACAAACAATCAACACTTATCGCTTTTCAAATAACAATAGCTGCAAAATTTAGCAACACTTATCACTCTCCACAAACACGGTAAGAGGAAAGGAATCTTAATTTGTTCAAAAGACAATAAAACTCATTTCTTTTTTTTTCTTTTCTTATTCACGTATCTTTTGAGAATGTGACAAGCTCCAACTTGAAACAAGCTAAAAATTACAAGATGATTCAAGATGATTTTCAACACAGCATGAAAACAGACAAACTAGAATAGCATACCTCTTGCCTCTCAATGAACCCCGTGCCATCCAAATCATAAAGCCTAAATGAAACTGCAATGGCAGAATGATGAAGTTTCCAATGTGACTACTTGGGTGCCAGTTAAGCACTTATTTGAAACATAAAAGAAGAACTAAACAGTACTTAATATTTATCTTTTATTCACTCACAATTGATCTTCTCTTCTTGTGAGGCATTTGGGTGGAAAACATTAAGTGCCCTTACAAAATCACCAAAATCGATAACTCCTTTTTGCTTTACATCAAAGAGATCAAAAATCTGCATGCAGAAAGTTCAAGAGGCAAATTAATATACCATATCCCATTAAAAACAGTTCTGAGCTTTTACATGCAAATTTAAATCAGGTTAGCTTAATCCACATCTTGATGAAACATCATAGGCATTTGTTGATATAGCATATTAAACTATAACCTCAATGCTAATTTTACTTTAAGCAATTCTTAAAAGCATGCTCAAACTGCCAGCTAGAACCAGCACTATATCAAAGAGGAAAAACCAACGTACTCCCCATCAAAGAAGTAATCATACCCGATTTGCAAAAAGGTTTTCTTTCTTTCTGTTCTTGAATAAAGCCAACAGAAATTCTTCCTGCACCTCCAACATGATTTGCACAAGCATAAGCACTAAAACAAGTACTTATAAGGGGAAAAAAAATATTATCCTATAATACATCTTCAGAAGTTTCAGCAGAATTTGTAACAATTTGATATTCTGTGCCGTTATTAGAAACAAAAAAGGAAAAGAGATGCAAGGATGAGATATAGTCTCCAAAAACAATAGACTTCATCAAATTGATATATTAATAGAATTGCAAATGAAGCCATGCCATTCTCTGCAATGCGTAGCTTCGACTATCTATGGCAGTGCAGTTTACGTGAAAGAGCAAGCTCCACCAAATATCTCCCGGAAATAACCTTTTCACTCCGCAAAATTAACTTTCTCATCTTTCTCATCTCATGATAGAGTAACCATCAGAAAAAGACAATTATGATTCCTGTTGTAGCTACGACAAGGAAAGCTTTTTCACCAAATGCCATGATTCAAGATACATCTAGTAAGATTACTCTTTTCCATCCCTTTCCATCATTCAAGTAAAGAGTCTATAACACAACCTTCTAAATTCGATTGAAGGTCAAAAGGAGAAAAAGTTAACTCATAAAGATACCCGGCTAGATGATGAAACACACAGAACTTAGTCTAGTATTGAAATAACTCATACAACATCCATCTGGAATGATGCAGCAGGAAGTCACAACCCCAAATTGAGAGCTAGTACGAGTATGTTTGGGCATTAAGGGAAGACTACCTTGCTAATTAGCCCATCATCAATTACCGAACCGCTAATATTCTTGAACAGCTCAAACAATGCTTCAACTTCGCTTACACTAACTGCAAAAGAGGAAATAACAGAGAGGAAAACACATAAGCAACTAAGCAAGGTCATGCAAAAGGAGTTTTGGGTAGTAGGAAAAAATTACAACTGTGTTTTGGGGTTTGAGTGGGAATAGATAAACAACTAAAATTATTCTGCGACAACCTATGGGATAACCAAATGACTAGACCTGAAGTTTTAACTACATAAGGCCAATGTCTTACTTTTCCAGTTTAGGGCTCTTAAAACAATTAATAGATCGAACATATTGTAAGAGTAACTCAAAGAACCCAATGGTACAGTTCAGCACCAAAATGTTGCAAGCCTAGGTACCTTTCAATGCTACTAATTTTTAACATACCTCGAAAATAGTAGTTTCATTTTAACTGACCATTGGATGATGAAAATTATGTTTTCATTGTTTTCAAATCTAACCTAAATTCTCATTCCAAATTATTATTCATGTTTCCAGGAACCTCTCTATCATTTATTTTTCTTCTATCCATTTCCATGTCATCACAGTTAAGATTTTGATATGCACATCTCATCTTGCTGAATAAAAGACGTTCTCAAGCTATACTTTCACATTTTAAGATAAGAAGCACCCCATCCTACACGAAGAAGCTACCTTCATAATACCAGCCATAAACACTGAAATGGATTCAGCACCTTAAAAACGGAAAGGAAATCAGAATCAAAGGTTGACTTCCATTCACTTCTGCCATAATTCAGAGGCAAGCTCAAACTGTATCAAATCAGATGCACACATTAAAATCACAATTTAAGAAAGATCAATAAATAACTCACAGGCTGTTTGAGATGCAAGGACTACAGGATCTTCGTGTCCAGGGAACTGCTTTTTTGCTGTAGACTGGAAACAGCCCATCTACTGAAGAAGGACGACAAACGAGGAAGAACACGACTAGACTAGTACCGAGCAACCAGCATCACTACAATATATCGTTCAAACCATCTGATCCATGCAATTACACGGCGCAAATTCAAGAGATAGAAAAATACTGTAATACTTTAAGCCAATTAAGCACAACTGTCTATAATATGTGCACATTCATAACCTAAAAAAAATGAGAAAGTACCAAGCTACAACCGGAGATTATATTGACAGTGTAGAACATGAATCCTCTACCAAATTATGTATTCTTAAAGTGCAAACATCACTGTATAAGAAAGGGGAAATTGAGGAACATACATACCGATCGATCCACTGAAGAGACAAACAGAAAAGTTTGAGAAGGAGCTAGTTATATAGCCGGGGATTTATGTATATGATGCAGTAATATCAATGGCTATGAAGTTTTTGAATTGAAGGTAGCCAAATTGGAGAAAATGAGGGGCAAAACAAAAGGCAGTAGGGAAAGTGATGCGCACGCGGTTTCTAGATCGTGGAATTTGAGGGTTGTTAGCTAGACAAAAAGGAATATTCTACTTTTTTGTTTCTAGAAAGACTGGACTAAGTTTGAAAAAACGTGCTCCTATTCGATTTATAAGGAAAAAAACTATGCTCCCTCCTCTTCAAAATAAATGATTTTTTTAATTATTTTCGTACAAATTAAAAAATTTATTTTTTAATATTAATTAACAATAAAATTGATTATATTAGTCTTTACTATATTTTTACATAATTACGTATAACATACTCCAATATATTTACTCCAAGTACAATATAGAAAAAATAATAATTAATTCTTTCTTAAAATTTAAAAAAATCAATTATTCTGGATCACAAAAAATTATTGGACAGGAGGGAATACTTATTAAGTTTGTCCATAGTATTATGGTTAAGCGTGAGAATAGATTGAGGTGAGAATCTTTTTTTTTTTTTTGTAATTTAATTTAGTAATAATACGTATTTAAATAGCACATGCTGTGCATTCGTAATCGTAAATGTGATGTAAATTTTCGGGTGTGGACAATTTACTTTTGGGAATTGGTCCCCAATTCAAAATACATATTGAACGAGTGTGGTAGTAGTGGAATTAATTAGTGAATAATACTACATACATACAGGCTCCAGCTAGCTTTAGGAGTGGGAAAACTGGTAAATATACCTTTTTAAAATTTCCTATTATTTATGTGGTGTTCATATATCATACTTTATATCAACTTGTATTTATACTGTAGTTACACAAGGCTTAATTTTAATACTTCCCAAAGCCCCATGAATGAAGGAAGAAAATTACCTTTTTGGATATGTGGTCTAATTTCAGTATTGAAGAAAGTAACAGCATGTTTACTTTTTTTCATCAATGTTCCCTTACTTTACCAATTCCAAATCGATATGACAATCTTTTGTAATGTTGTATGTTGATTATTGAACCAAGTAACATGGTGGAGCCTGACCATGGGACCAAAATGTTCCTTTGATTACCCTTTGTTCTGTCAGACTGTCCCAATCAAAGCACTACTGTTTTAGGTACGTAGTTAACAAGTTAAGCTGGAGCTAGAGTAAGCTTACTGATTTGGTCAAAAATAGTAATTTTGGTGTAAATTCTATATTTGTTCTAAGAAATTTATTACTCCTTCCCGTCCAAAATAAGTGATTTTTTAGTCTTTTTTTTGTGGTCCAAAATAAGTGATTTTTCCAGATTTCAAGAATGAATTAATTATTTTTTTCCTATATTGTCCTTGGAGTAAATATTGTTGGAATATGTGTTAGGAGTGTTTATGTGAGATAGTAATGGTTAATATGGTAAATTCTATTATTAATTAATGCTAAAAGGTGAAATTCTTAATTTGTGTGAAAACATCCAAAAAAATCACTTATTTTGGACCGGAGAGAGTAAATCATTACTCCCTCCGATCCAAAACAAGTGATTTTTTTGCATTTTTCTTGTGGTCCAAAATAAGTGATTTTTTCAGATTTCAAGAATGAATTAATTATTTTTTTTCCTACATTGTCTATGGAGTAAATAGTGTTGGAATATGTGTTATGAGTGTTTATGTGAAATAGTAAAGGTTAATATGGTCAATTCTATTGCTAATTAATGCTAAAAGGTGGATTTCTTAATTTGTGTAAAAACATTCAAAAAATCATTTATTTTGGACCGAATGAAGTATTAATTAAGAAAACAGTAACTTAAATGAATTAGAATTTTAAATTCATAAATTTCAAATCTAGGCTTAATACTTATAGTTATAGATGCCTACCTATCAAATACTCTTTGATATTGCCGTTATAGGAAGGTATAATCAGTAGGTAGCAATGTAGGCTTCACATGCCAATTGTCCTTCTTGCTATATGTTTTGACTCTTTTACTTCCTCCTGTCCAAAATAAATGATTTTTTAGATTTTTTCTTGTGATTCAAAATAAGTAATTTTTTCAAATTTTAAGAATGAATTAATTATTTTTTTCCTACATTATCCATGGAGTAAATAGTGTTGGAATATGTGTTGTGAGTGTTTATGTGAGATAGTAAAGGTTAATATGGTCAATTTCATTGATAATTAATGCTAAAAGGTAAATTTCTTAATCTGTGTGAAAACACCCAAAAAAATTACTTATTTTGGACCGGATGGAGTATTATTTATACCTAACATATCTCGTGAGTCGTGACACTCAATCAGTAGCATATCCACAGTGGATTATGGGTCACAACTCACATGAATATCTGTTAACCACCCCCCCCCCCTCCCACCCCAAAAAAACAAAAACCTATATACTAGTCATGGTGTAATTTATTTCTTGGAACAAACAAATATCTCACTTGGGCACTCATTCTATTATTACGACTTCTTCATTTCCATTTTCCTTTTCTTTTCTTTCAGTTCTTCCAAGTCTTTTCCCCCCTAATTGCTGTCAATTCCTCCCCGACTCTGGGGTCTCGGGTCCTTTAGAAAACCTAGATCCGCCACCGCACTCAATTATACAAAGAATATAATGTAAGCATCGAATTCAGAGTGAAAGAAACTGATAAATTCCAAACGATGCCTTTTATTTGAAAAAAGTACTCCCTTCCATCCACAATAATGATCAATTTGTTTTGGGCGCATCTATTAAGAAAATACTATTTCTAAACAAAAATAATTAGGGTGACTAAATTATCCTTAATTATATATTGCATTATAGTTGTAGTAGCACTTACTTCTCTTCTTAAATGTGAGAAGTAAATGATTTTTTATGGATACATACATATGGGTAATTTTGGAAAAACAAATGTCACGACCCGGATTTTTCACCATCGGAAGTCGTGATGGCACCTACTAATGGAAGCTAGGCAAGCCAACTCTTACTTATCTATCCATTTTTACAACTCTCATTTTAAAACATTTAGCAATGTTAATATGATTACAGCGGAATAAAATAATTTAGCGGAAGACTTAGTAAACATTACTAGATGCGATACCGAAATCCAAACATAAATCACTACCCAAGAACTGGTGTCACAATACTCGCGAACTTCTAAGAATACTAAACACAACCATTTGAAAGAAATACAAAACTGTTTGTCTCGAATACATGAGATAACAGAATGAAAATAAAGATAGAGGAGACGCCGGGTCTTGCGGACGCCTGCAAGGCTACCTCGGTGCCTCGATGGTCGGAATGCAAATACTCGTACTACTACTGCTGCTGTTGTCCGAAACCTGTATCTGCGCAAAAGAGCGTAGAGTGTAGAATCAGCACAACCGACCCCATGTGCTGGTAAGTGTCTGGCCTATCCTGGCGAAGTAGTGATAAGGCTAGAACTAGACACTCACATATACCTGTGCAGTTTAAAAATATATATACAGCAAGAAATGACAGGAAATAATATGTAATAATTGGGAAGGGGAAAAACATATTCTGGGGTGGCAACAAAATATAATATCCGAAATAAACGAGTAACGGAATAAAAATCACTTTCAAGTTCAACTCATCTTGTTGCAGGCGTGCAACCCGATCCTATTTTATTATATATAAGTGGTCCGCGTGCCACACGATCCCATTTCATAATATATATCTTGTGGTAGGCGTACCACCCGCTCCCATTTTACTTTTAACATAGTTCTCAATATATATATAATTGGCAAGAGAAACAATAACCCGGTGCCAAGGCTCAACAATTAATTCTTTCATATAATCAAATAAGATTTTCGAAATTTAATCCATTTAAGACCTACGGTCATGCTCGACCCCCAACGTATAGATATTCGTCACCATGCCTATACGTCGGACTCCACACATAACAAATAGCACATAAACTCAACTCATATTCCCTCAAGCTAGGATAGATCAAACACTTACCTCGAAGGTTTACGGCCAACTCAATCCTTAGCAATGCCTTTTTCTTTCGAGTTTGGCTCTAATTCAATCATATGTATACACAATGGATTTAATATCATCAATAATACTTCACAACTAATCCAAATGGCTAAATATATTTTCTACAACATTCTGCCCGGAATAGTGAAAATTGACCCCGGGCCCACGTGGCCAAAACACGAGGTTCGAACCATTTTTCGGTCACCCATAACCCCACGAGTTCAAATATATAATTTGTTCTTAACTTCGACCCCAAAACGAGGTCTAAATTACCAAAATACCCAATTCTCTAATTTTCTACATATTTCCACATGTTTAGGCCTAAGAATTTAATTGATGTTGATGAAAAATGAAGAATACGAGTTGAACAATACTTACCCAACGAAATTTGGTGAAGAAATGCTCCAAAGATTGCCCAAGAGCTGTTGGAGAAGAGAGAGTTGAGAAATGGGATGAAAATCCCGTAAGTGTTCTGTTTTTGGGACTTAAAACCACTGGACGAAATTGCTCTATGCGATCGCATTGAGGGGACTCCGATCGCATAGAGTCTGACCTGATGTGCAATGCGATCGCAGAAGCAGTGTTGCGATCGCATAGAAGAAAAATGGAGGTTGGCTTTTTACATAGTGCGATCGCGGGGAGTAGTATGCGATCACGTAGAAGGAAGCTGGCAAGCTATGCGATCGCAGGAAGCCTAATGCGATCGCATAGAAGGATTTGGGAACCCTTGAACTTTGCTCTATGCGATCGCAACTATGCCTATGCGATCGCATAGAAGGAAATCCCTGTGCACCTGCTGCAGATTTTCTGCAGCTTTCTCTAAGTCCAAAACCACCCCGTTACCTATCCGAAACTCACCCGAGCCCTCGGGGCTCCAACCCAAATATGCACTCTGACTCAAAAACATCATACGAACTTGCTCGATCGATCAAATCGCCAAAATAACATCAAAATCAATGAATTGAGCCTTAAAATCCAAGAATATTTCAAATTTCATAAACTTTCAAATTTTTCAATTTAAGGCCGAAACACGTCAAACGACGTCCATTTTCAACCAAACTTTACAGGAAGCGCTTAACCAATATATATGACCTGTACTGGGAGTCGGAACCAAAATACGAGCCTGATACCAATACTTTTTGATCAAATTTCATTTTCATTTTCCTTAAACATTTTCAGAAAATAATTTCACGGAAAAATTCATTTCTCGGCCCTGGGACCTCGGAATTCAATTTCGGGCATACGCCCAAGTCCCATATTTTTCTACGGACCTCCAGAGACCGTCAAATTACGGGTCCTGATCCGTTTACCAAAAATATTGACCGAAGTCAACTTTAATTATATTAATATCAAAATTCTTCAAATTTTTTACATAATTCATATATTTCAACATAAAAACTTTCAGGCTTCGCGCCCGGACTGCGCACGCAAATCGAGGTAACTATAAGTGAGGTTTTCAAGGCTTCAGAAGCTCGAAATGACTGAGAAAACAAGTGATGACCCTTTGGGTCAACAAATTGAATTTTTCTTTATTATATAAGTGGACACTTATTTTTGGACCAAAATAAAAAAATAAATTGATCGTTTATTGTGAACTGGAGGAAAAAATGAGTAATTTTTTTTCCGATAAAGGACATAATGTATTATTAGTGACTTTCGTTTTGCATCCTTTTCGTGCGGAGAATATACCAAACGTATTGATGAATTAACTTTATTTCTAAACTGGACGAAACACACACTACCTTTTGGGGTATCTATTCAACCAAAACATTCTTTGAACCGTCCAACTGTATAAAAGGTAGTAGTAAAAGAAAAAGAGACTAAAGGCAGCCACGCTCATGACGTTTTCTACAGCTGTTTTTTTTTTTTAGAAATTTTTATAAAGTACTATTTTTTTATTGGTAAGTAGTTATTTATAAATATTATTTGCTATATTACAGATCGTAGATACATTTTCTGTTGTTATAAGATGTATTATATGTATTTAAGCTACTGTCTTCATGAATACAGTAGTAAAAATAGGCGTGAATCAGGGAAGTTTAGCTAATCAGTTGTTGTATTCGAATGTATTCGACTGTATTCATGGCGTGAAACATGGAATTACAGCTGGACAGATTATTGTATTCGACTGTATTCACAGCGTGAAACAGGGGATTACACTGTTTTTAAACGGAAAGTGAATCAATTAACATAATAGACTCCTAATATAACTCAACAAACTCAATTATAACACACAAACTTTGTATTTTCAGTTATAAAAAAGATTCTCAACCAAAAAATACTCCTAAAACATAGCATCTTTCAGAGAAACTATAAAATACATCTGAATACATAAATTATACTAATTAAAAAATATATGAATACATTCATGGCATATAGCGAGACAGTGGATACAATAAAATACATAGAATACAAGGGGATACATTGAAATATAATGGAAAAAAAGATAGTAAATACAATGAAATACATGGAATACAACGAGATATATTGAATTACAATTAAAAAAAGACAATGAAATACATAAAAATACAGTGTAATACGTAGAAAATACATTGAAATATATTAACAAAAAATTTGAGATGGGTGAGTGGAATTTGTCTCGGTTTTAAATGAAGGAGCAGGGCACCGAAACTACCGCTGAAGATGCCATTTTCAGATCGAGATTGACGAAACCCTAGATGGAATACTACTGAATCGAGATGATTTAGAGTGAGTGGGAAAATGGGAACTGTATATCGAAACCCTAGCAAAGTAGAGAGAAGAGAGTGTGGGTTCCGAATAAATTGAAATTTGGGAAGGGTGACTAATGGTAGGTGATGTGGGTGCGACAAATTTTGAGATTGAGCATCGTGTTTTCAAGAAATGAGGGAAGAGAATGGTATGTATCAAAATAGAGAGAGAAATAAAATAGTGTAACTGAATAGCCTATTTAGTGGCTTAGGGGTAGGAGGTAACTAAAATTAGATATTTTGCTATAAACATTAAAAGGTATCTATAGAATATAATTTTTTAAATAATATTTATTTAAAATAAATAAGGTGTTAACCTTTGCTATATGAGGTGAAAATTCCCTTTTTAAGGTAAAATAGCACGGGCTAGCCAATTTTTGGATTGGTATTAAAAAATATTCAGCGTTTCCAAAAATATTGAAATATAGCCATTATTTTGCTGCAACACGAAAAGTTCCAGCAATATATATTGGAGATTGGTGCACCTGTGTATGAACTTCCTGCATATTATGATGGAACTCCAACACGCGAAAAGTTCCAGCATAATATAATGGAGATTGAAACACATGTGTATGAACTTCCAGTATATTATGCTGGAAGTCCAGTATATTATGCTGGAATATTTTCCGGATTTTGAATAATGTTCTCGTTCAAATTTATCTTTACATGAAAAGTGACTAAAATTCGATTACTTTTGAAACTATGACTATTATTCAATGATCACTTGTAAATCTGACTATTTTTGAATTTCTCCCCTTTTTTTAAGTTAGAATATTCATCTTATTTAAAAGCATTTTGTATCCAAAAGTGCAAAATCCATTTTTTTAAAGAGAAACTTTCAGAAACCACTATGTTTTAGTGGTTATTAGCTAGTTGTAGCTACCATTTACTATATTACTTCCTATAGCTATGTTTTCAAAACTTTTAGAGTGTATTCGGTGTATTTAAGCTACTGTATTCATGAATACAGTAGCATTTCTAGGCGTGAAATAGGGGATTACAGCTTGACAGATTTTTGTATTCGAGTGTATTCGACTGTATTCATGGCGTGAAACATGGGATTACAGCTGGACAGATTATTGTATTCGACTGCATTCACGCGCGTGAAACAGGGGATTGCACTGTTTTAAAACGGAAAGTGAATCAATTAACATAATAGACTCCTAATATAACTCAACAAACTCAATTATAACATACAAATTTTGTATTTCCAGTTATAAAAAAGATTCTCAACCAAAAAATACCCCAAAAATATAGTAATATTTAGAGAAATTATATAATACATCTGATTATATAAATTATATTAATACATAGAATACAAAGGGATACATTGAAATACAATGAAAAAAAAATAATAAAATACATAGAATACAATGAGATATATTGAAATACAATAAAGACGATGAATACAATGAAATACAACAAGATACATTGAAATATATTAACATAAAATTCAAGTTGCTCAGCCCTCAACTCCGTCGTCTTTGTTCAAGAACAACCTTAATATCGTCTCGTTGAAGCAACATCAGTATACAGTCCTCGCTCGTCGTCACCGTTGCCTCTGGTTGCCGATGATTAACACGTAATTACCAGAAAAATAATGGAGATTTTTGTTGATCCGATATGTTGCATCGAAGAATGAGATTGGGAGGCTGAGGGCGGCGGTATCAATGAATAACGGCCACGGTCGAGACGGTGACGGTGGCAATTGCTCCAGCATCCGGCGGAGGAGAAGACATCGGGAAGTAGAGAGAGAGAGGGAGAATAGATATGGGGTAGGGGATAGGAGAAATTTGAGGGGATAAGAGAGAGAAAAATAATACAAAGCTTATTTTATGGCTTAAGGGTAAGAGGTGACCGTAAATAAATATTTGGCTATAAAAAATCAAAAGATAGCTATGAAATATAATTTTTTAAAAGAACATTTATTTAAAATAAATAAGGTATCAACCTTTGCTATAGGAAACTAATCCTTGTTTAAATCTATTAAAATGAGCTTAGTCCCTGGGGTTTACCAGGCCAATCCAACTCATTAGTTTGGCATGATTAAGCTACGAATTTTTGCACTTTTAGAATCGAGACTTCTTAGCCAAGCCCCAATTAGCCCACTGACCTCAAGGGTTGGGCTAAAGCTGGCCCGTGAACTACACTTAAAGAATCCCACTCTGAACCTCTTATTCGTTGAACTTTCTAATGGAGATGCTACAGTAAAGGATCTTCTCTTATGTTCTTTTATATACAACTCAAACAAAAAGCTAGTTAGCAAATGTTTCACCAAAATTCCATGTGGGAGATTTAGACTACTTTGGTTAATGCGCGCGGTAATTATGTATGCTAATTAACCATGATTAAGATTGAAAAGTGTATGTGCAAATACATATTGCATTAAATAAGGAGTGAGAGAAAACAAAGGCGCATTCACTTTGTCATCACAATCTCTTTGTGTGCAAAGAGGTAGAAAAGATTCTGCCCACAAATAAATATAGGACAAATATTTGAATGTTCAGTATGTTAATAGGGAATTGACTAAGCTCTTTTTGAATCATATATATTGAATAGGCTAAGTTAGTTGTAGCCCTCAACTCTAATAGAGCTATCTTTCACCGTTGACAATAGGGTTCAACGTGCCAATACGCTTCCTTATTCAGAGGAATTCCAAGAGCAAGATGCTATCGTGGCATCTTGCTTCCTATGCATATGTTGCTTTGGTATAAATATTTTTGTTGCATTAAATTTATTTCTTACTTAATTATATTCATCTAATAGAAAATACTTTCTCCAATCTATGACTGTACGAGTTGTTAGGTTAAGGATCAGTGGCGGAGCCAGGATTTTCATTAAGGGGAGTCAAACTATAAAAAAATAAATTCACCAAGAAGTCAAGGGGTGTCATTATATAGTATATATATACATATTTTTAAAAAAATTACCGAGCTAAACAGTGTAATTTTTCGACGAAGGAGTGTCGGTTGACACCTCTTGGGTGCATGTGGCTCCGCCACTGTTAAGGATAGAGACACCGTAAATGTTTCAAATATATTAGGTTGAGGCTTACCAATTACTTTTGGTGAATTCAAAAAGAGAATCGTTCGGCTAGAATTCGAGTAACCATTTTTTAAAGAGATCTTTTTATTAGTAAACAACCACGACTTTATGTTAAACAACCAGAAGTCTTGATAATATCTATTCCCGGGATCTTGGTTTATAAGTTCAATAACAACTTAACTAATTTTGAATGAAATGATTTAAAATCCTCAAAACTATTACTATTTGTTCACATGGTGTTTACATAGAGGAAATCTTGCAAACTAGAGAGAGGAGGCACGAGGCTCAAGTCATTCACTCATAATGTTTCTCATCTCAACTATTTTAACTTAGAAAATAGGCAGGGGCGGCTTTAAAGGCTTGGTCAGTGAGGCCATTGCGTATGCCCCAAAATTTGAAGGCTCCAAATTTACTTAATCTCTTATCATTGACTACTATATACTATAAAATTTATATAAATAAAAAGTGTTATAGTATATTTTTCTTTTGTTATTTGATTGGAGTTATTTTATACCAATAAGTTCATAAATTATGATAATTTTTCACTCATTAATTAGTATATTTGCTTCACTTTTCAATTATAATTTTATGATTTTTTTAATAGGAATTAAGATATATATCGACAACATAATGAATTTATTTTACAATCTTCTTTGAAACTTCATAAACACAAAAGCATTCATGCACCGGTTTTCTTTTAGTGTAATTCAACATATTATATTAGGTTATTTACAATTAATTTTAGATATTCACCAATAAATGTTGCTAATTAATAGAATAAACTACAATTATTGTTTAAATTGTTCAGAATAAGTAACTATTTTTGACACTGTCAATGCTCAACACTTAAGCTATTACGTTAAGTACGTTTATTTCTTTTTCTTGATTGTGATGATAGCCAAATCAAAATTTTCACTTTGAGTTTTGGGCCTGGAGATCTGATAATCCACCACTTTATTCTTTGTGCTCTCCCCCCCCCCCC
>MU682984.1:96250-133729 GCA_026770625.1 Nicotiana glauca | reverse complement strand
ATATATCATCAAAACAACATAAAAAATGTGATTATTTAGGGCGTGATTATAGTCAAATTCACCTATTATCAATAACCGAATCGATAAGCCCCAAAAATCAATAAACCGAAATAAAAGAAATCGAAATCTTATTGAAACGATAACAATAAGCATATGTACAAATCGATAATCGATAAATAATTATCGATAATGGTCAAAATCGAATCGATAAATCGGATGCACACTCCTACTTCATCCGGCCCACATTAAGTGACCAATTTGCCTTTTTATTTTGGTCCAAAATAAGTGTCCATTTATATAATAAAGAAAAAATTCAATATATTTTCCCAAAAATTACCCTTATGTACGTATCCCTAAAAAGTCTTTTACTTCTCATATTATTATGTTACAATATTTACTTAATGGTAGTCTAGTCACGCTAATTATTTTTGTCTAGAATTTATCCTTAATGGGTGTGCCTAAGGCAAATTGGTCACTTATTGTGGACCGGCGGGAGTATCAATTAGTAAAAATAGCACGGGCTAGCTACTTTTTGGACTAGTCATTTAAAAATAGTCAGCGTTTGCAAATTCATTAAAAAAATAACCACTATTTTATTGCAACATGAAAAGTTCCAACATAATATATTGGAGCACCTGTGCATGAACTTCCAGCATATTATGCTGGACCGGTAAATTATACTGGAACTCCAGTATATTATGCTGGAAGTCCAGTATATTATACTGAAACCCAATATAATATACTGGAATATTTTCTGGATTTTAAACAATATTTTTGTTCAGATTTATTTTTATATGAAAAGTAAAAAAATTTCAATTACTTTTAAAATTGTATCTATTTTCAATGTTTACTTGTAAATCTGGCTATTTTTAAATTTCTTCCTATCAATTATGGGATTAATTAATTCTAAGATTGCTGACTTAAATTCAAAAATTTAACCAAATGCAAGATTTACTGTTCACATTATATTATTATGAGTTGTGATTTACTCCCGGGACGTACCAAACAAACCCTCACATTATTGTGGTACGAAAATGCCGTCATTAATATTTTCTTGGGACATTCACCATGATGTGTAAACCTGTCCAAGATACGTATGACCACCCAAACTTAATAATAGAGCAAAATATACAAAAGGACTCCTTGAATTTTAATTTAATTTATCCCTTCAATGTCAGAGAAAAGCAAACCAACCAATTCGACGCATGCTTCTATTCGTTTTCTGTTGCTTTCATCTGATTGAACAAATGAATTTGCTCGTAACGTTAGATCCATCGGTAACAACATCGCTATATAGTAGTATTCACTATAAAAGTAAAAGCCACTTGCAACCCAAAAAGTAAGAATATTTACTATATAATAATATTCAATAATATGCTAGGCAAAATCTAAACTAAGATGCAAAATATGGAATATACATAAGAAATACTCACATCACATGGCACAAGTATCAATCAAGATGTATCAATTATACTCTAAGACATGCAATGTCACAGCGAACAACAAAATAAGAATAAGCTATATACAGAGTCACAACATTGAGCTTAGGTGTTAGAAATTATGTTATTTTATTCATTATTCAAACACCTAGAGAAAAGTACTACTCAAATTCAGGCCTAAATATGCTAGTATCAAACAAGTCATAAAGGTTTTTCTTCTCCCTCTTTTACTACTCAAAAAAAAAAAAAATCTAATCCTAAAAATAAAAATATTTACCCGGTTCAAGTTACATCCCCTAGAAAAGAATCGATGCACAAAGAAAAATCAAGGGGATTATTACTAACTAAAATTAACTAGAACAAAAAGAAAATATTTTTGAATTTTTATTCATTGGACCTTAATCCCTCAAGAAAGCTATACACAAAATCTATCGTCAGGAAAAGTCCTAATTTTCTATAAAAAAAATCGTTATCATTTTTTTTTCTTTTTTTTATTAAAAACTACTACACTAAAAAAGAGCACTACAACTAAGCTAAGATAGCACAAAAAATTACCTAAACAATCTCCTCACCCCACACTTAAAATTGTGTAATTTTTTCAATGCACACTGTAAATAACAAGAGGGTAAAAGATACTCCCTGGTAGGCCAAAGTTCGAAGCATTAGCAACTCACGAGATACTCAGACTTCTCCCAGGTATTATCCCTTGTGTGGGTACCTCACACTTAGTTTCAACGACGTGCTCGCTTTTGCACATGTCTATTGATTTTGACTCTATGCTCGTACTCCTACAAAATGCAAAAACAACACTAAAAAAAATAACACAATAAAAAAAAAGAAAAATAAAATTGGGTTGCCTCCCAACAAGCGCTTGATTTAACGTCGCGGCACGACGCCATCCTTTCACCACTTTTCCTTCCACTTTGAGGATATAAATTGTGCCCCCAATTTTGCATCAACTTTTGTGTCAAGTTCTTGGGGCGATGGTGTGAAAATAAAGGAACCAAGCAATAGATATCGCATCTTGCACTTTTTGGCCCTTAAGTGAGGAATGTCGTTTTGCCTCCTTGGTATGGCAAATTTCATAATATAAACACTTTGTTCCTCATCTATTGACTCCTCTATATGCTCGAATGGATCGATTCTCGTGTCACCAACCAAATACAATGTCGACAAGTTTTTAGAATGAGGTCAAATACGCTCAAACTCTAAAATTGTATTATTTTACATCCTCAATTTTGTACTCTTCGTCAACCTTGCAATCATTAATAATATTTTGGTCGAATAGTTGGAATTCCTCTTTCCTCTTCGCAAGTTGGCCACAATCAACAAAAATTAATTGTAGGGCACCAGACGCCTCAATCTTTTTATTCAATTTATCATGCAAGTCATCGATATTTGAGCCAAATTGGTCATCTCTTTCCTAAGCTCATTTCTTTTGTCTATAAGCTATTTTGTCATATTTGAAAGACCATTACGTAGAAACTCATGAGATTTTACCAGTTGAGCTTGTTCCTCTAGCCAAGATTGGCTCACTATATCTACTTCTTCAAAATTATCTTCTTGTGGGAACTCACTCTCTTCAGCCACTTCTTCCGTCTCGGCCTTCATTCTCATGATTGCTGAACTTAGCCTTTTGATTTTCATCTTGTTGCTCGGCTATTTGCCTTATCATCATATTTTGTTGCTCGGCTTCTTGCCTCATCATGTCCATAATACGAGCCACGCATTCCACATCCTCCACGTCCTTGCTCCTATCAAACTCATAAATATTATTAGAAATATTATAATCAGAGCTTTGAGAAGGATAACAAAAATTAGGACAACCATCCCAATGGCCACCTTGACAATCACACACATTACACAAATTCCACTCATAAGATTGAGATGCACAATTTTGCCCTAAGTATGGTCTTCCACAATATGGACAAGGATAACTATAATAAGAATAACCAATATTCGACCAATTATCATTCCAAGATGCCATGTAAACAAAGATAATAAAATATTAAACTAATCTAAAATTTAAAAACTTGAATAGACAAAAAGTAAAAATCTAATCTAGAATAATAGTTAATTTCTAAGTCCCCGGCAACGGCGCCAAAAACTTGTTGCTCCCAAACGCACATGCAAGTATGTGTGATTGACAAATAATATAGGATTGTAAGTCCAGATATCGTACCCACATGGACTTGTGATTAACTATCAACTAAATTAAACTTAAATAATTAATCTATTCAAGTGAATCCTAATGTATCGATATTTAACTAAAGATAATCTATAATAGTAAACTAAGAAACAAAGGAAACAAATTGGCGAACTTAGACACGAATTCAATGGGAGAAAATATTCTAGAGCTATGGGTTAGCTAACAATCCCGTTGAGTTTTCTACCTAAACTGTCTAATTAATTTATCTAGTTTATTGATTGACGGGATTAATATTGCTCGTAGCCTTCTCCCGAAGTACAACTCGCCTATTCAAGTTAACCTAACGCCTATATTCCTATGGAATTAGGATTAACAAGAACGCATTTATAATTCCCATATAGTAACTAAGGAAGACGATTAGGTATATTCCTATCCTAATCGCAAATTCCCCCCTTTCCCCCATAGTTAAGATCTTGCTCTACTCAAGATCATATGCAATCTAGAATTCCCTCTCCCGAGGTCAATCCTTGATTCGTAGAGAGTATTCAATTGGTGAACAAACAATCAAATACTTAAACGCAAGATTGAATAAATAAACCAATATGATAAAATAATAAGAAAAATTCAGGCTTCAAACCACAATGTTCATGTAGCACCCAAAACTCTAGAACTAATAAACTATGAAATTAAAGGAAGAGAAGAGAAGAAAAACTAGTTAGAAGCCTCCTCCTAATATGGTTTGTGTTCCTCCACGTGAATTCTCCTTCAAGTATGTTAGATATCCTCCAAATTAGGTTTAAGACTCCTTATATACGAATTGGATCCATGTAGGACCGAAATAAGATTGTCCAGGACGAAATAGGAAAACCCCCACCTCCAGCATCCAGGCCAGCGCCAAGCTCTGGTCCTGCCGTTGAAAATAGAATGTTTTCACGTTCAAATTCCTTGAATCCTTCTTCTGACCTTTCTTTGTTGTCTACACTTGGGGAAGGGGCGGACAAAGACCAAGGGGTGTCCCTCCTTTGTCCCCCTTCTTTTATATATTTTTTTCTTTTTTTCCTTCCGCATTTTATTCAATTTTGCTTCAAATCTCTTGATCTTTACACCATTTTATTCCTACACAGTTAAAATATAATACACAAAATAATATAACTAGTACTCAAATGACCATTAAAGGTACTAGAATATGAGATAACAATGGGTAAATATATGCATTTTTGGCTGAACATCAACGTTACATAATGATTTGTAATTGATGGTATAATAATGAAAAATCATGTGTAATCTGGAATTAATTGATTCCTTCCTTATTCGTATACCAGATGTATTGGTGAAAATAAATATTACACGTGAGTTTATATATGTGGCTGATGTGGTAAGACGCGTGAATCACTAAGAAAACGACAACTAGAGAGATGCATTAAAAGAGGCATGAGTCGGAATAGGTACGAGCAAATCAGCCACGAGATAAAAGGGGTATCGTCGCTCGAGTCTGAATTGCTATATGAAGAGACACTAGTAGAATGAATTAAGACAGTAAAGAAGGAAGATTCATGAATTGTCAATAAATGTGGATGAATTATCATAGACGTTATAGAATCTTCATGAACAGTTACGATTGGAAATTATAACGTCTCATTAATATCATTAATGTTCATAATGATTCAGTCATAAAAGGGACGAAATGTTGTACTTATAGATTCCTATATAAGGGAAGGGGATTTCACTTATAAAGACATGTTCTTATTATTATTATTGGAATACAATTACTTTCTTTTGCTTTCTATTGATGACTTTGCTATTTCACATTCTAATTTCCTTTCTTATCACTGAGAAATATAGAATTTCTTAATTATAAGTATCTCGAGTACTTCTAAAAATAGGCTTTGACTGATAATCTAATTATTTGGTTAAATAAATTGGTTTTGTTATCGGGAAATCTGATAATCTTTTCACTATCCAAATTCATTTTTTTATCAAAAGATCATGTCGACTGCTAAAGACAACAACCAACAAAACCAGCAAAATCAGTCGAACCAACAGAATCAACAAGAGAATGAAACTCCAATCCCTTCACCCAATATTCTCCTCAACACTCCCAAGAAGGGCCACATGCATATCAATATCACATGTGAATGACCAACAACGGAAAGATCGAACTGCTGAAGATGCATTGAAGCAACTTATTGCAGAACATGTCAATAATGCTCATCAAGCTTTTGTTAGTGGGTTGCCAACTGTACCACCATTCCACCTCCAAATAACACCGCAACCATAGAGAATCCACGCTCGTGACTTGCTAATTCAGGCAGTGGAGGAACTCCCAACGAATCTCGCGATGGAAGGTCATGTATTCCAAATAATTCTGATTCATAAAGTATAGTACTAACTTTGCAGAAACAAGCAGATACCTGGTGTGCCACCCTTGATTAAAGGAGTGGATATTGATAAATATTCTCAACAACCTTGAAAGCCAAGTGTCACTCTCTTGCCTATTCCAAAAAAGTTTAAGATGCCCGATATTTCGAAGTATGATGGGACACTAACCCACGAGATCATGTAACTGCATTTACAACTGGCGTGAAGGGAAATGGCTTGACCAAGCAAGAAATTGAGTCGGTGCTGGTCCAAACATTTGGCGAAACGCTCACAAAAGGAGGACTGACATGGTATTCTCTTTTACTAGAAAATTCCATTGATTCTTTTGCTGAGCTTGCAGATTCATTTATAAAAGCACACTCGGAAGCTCAAAAAGTTAAAAAGATAATGGAACACATATTCAAAATAAAACAAGTAGATATAAAGCTACTCAGGGAATTTGTGGATATATTTCATCATGAAAGGATGATGCTACCGCGTGTACCAGATAATTGGGCGGCCATGGTATTTGCAAGTAACTTAAATGAAAAAAACTCAGAAGTCAAGAGGAGACTCAAAGAAAGTTTACGAATATTCCCTGAAACAACTTGGAATGATGTTTACAACAGGTATAGCACAAAGCTGCGGATAGAAGAAGATATTTTCACTCAATCACGGGGAGACGAAAGAATAAGTTCGAGGCGACCAGAAATAGAAAAAAGGTCCGGTAAGAACATGTACGAACCTTAATGGGACCAGCAGAAAGGGATTCACGTTCTAAATAAGAGAACCCAAGGTACGATTCTAGATCAAGGGACAGAGATGCAGGTTCGTCATCCAGGTTTGGAAAGGAGCGAGATACGTGGGACAACAACATTAGTACAAAAGCAAAGATTGGTGGCTACAGTTTCAATGTTAGCACATCTGAGTTGGTAGCTGTTTTAAGAACCATGAGAGATAAGGTGCGGTGGCCAAAAGAAATGAGATCGAACCCCAGCAGAAGAAACCCAGATTATTGGTGCGAGTTTCATAATGATCATGGTCATAAAACAACACATTGCAGATTGCTACAAGGTGAAGTAGAACACTTGTTAAAACAAGGTTATTAAACTTATTTTTTTAGTGAGAAGGGTAAGCAAGCATATATGAAGAATAGACAGGAGCTACCTCTGTCACCGAAAAGAACTGTTAACGTGATAAGCGGAGGAGAGGGGTTCGACGATGTGACATATACGACTGCATAGAAAAGGTGTCAAAAGTCACAGTTACCCATGAAAAGCGAGTTCGCCAAGTTTTGGAATAAGACAGTATAATATTTGATTATACAGACGCAGATGGCTTGATGATCCCCACAATGATGCACTGGAAATATTTTTACTTGTACATGATACTGATGTGAAACGAGTTTTGATTTATCCAGGTAGCTCTGTAAATATCATTCTTTTAAGAGTGGTAAAAGAGATGCAAGCTGATGACAAATTGGTACCCAAAGCACGTACCTTATCTGGATTTGACAATTCAAGCGTTATTATAAAAGGGGAGATAGTGCTCACCACATTCGCAGAAGGAGTAGTCAAAGATACGAAATGTCACGACCCAAATCTACCATGTCGTGATGGCACCTAACGTGGAAATAGGCAAGAAAAATCATTTATCAAAACAACCTGATATTTCAAAGTAAAAATTTCTTTAAGCTATTTAATTAATAAAACTTCATAAGATAAATCTAAATAACAAAGTGCGAAAGAAAAGCTCAACATCGGGGTGTCACTAGTCATGAGCATCTACTAAGAACTGTCCAATAAAAACTAAGACTAAAACATTATGGGAAAAGCAACTAATAATATCTGAAGGAAGACTGGAGGGAGAAGAGCAGGGCTGCGATCACCATGCAACTACCTTGCTAACTCCATAGATCTGCGATGGATGAAATCAATAACCACTAGCACATCCAGCAACCACTGGATCTACACACAAGGTGCACGGAGTAACATGAGTACGCCAACTCAGTAAGTAATAAAGTTAAATAAAGACTGAGCAGTACGAAACACATAAAATCCACATCATGAAATCCCAGTAAGTACAACATGTTTTCAAATCAATATATGAGTCAAATCATCTCGTTTAAAATCTAGTTTTTCGGTAAAAATCGTTTGAAGATATTTTTCAACAGCTTCAATAGAGGCTCAATGCAATTTAGAGTAAAAGTGATGAAAATCATAAACAGCCCCTCGGGCAAAATATCACTCGTGAACAGCTCCCCGGGTAAACATGAATCATAAATAGCCCCTCGCGAAAACCTCACAATCACTTTAAATATCCCCTCGGGCACAACATGTATCAAGAAAAACCCCTTGGGCAAAACATCATATCACTCACTCAGGTTACCCGCGCTCACTGGGGGTGTGCAAACTCCGGAGGGGCTCCTACAGCCCAAGCGCTATAACAAACCACCTCGTGGCATAAATCAATCAGGCCATCGACCTTTCATAATCATAAGCCCGTAACAACATGCTGCGGCGCGTAGCCCATCCCATAATATCCTAACAAAAACAAGCCCTCAGCCTCACTCAATCATAAACCTCTCAAGGCCCAAATATGGGATTCATCCCAATTTATTATAGTTCTTTCTAAAACACCTAAGAATCGATAGTTTTTAGTCAAATACGCAACTTTATAGTTGCTACGGGATGGACCAAGTTACAATTCCCAAGGTGCATGCCCGTACACTCTTCACGTAGCATGTGCATCACTTTAAAGAAGTAAAACGATGCGAAATCCAGGGTTTCATACCCTTAGGACTAGATTTAGAATCATTATTTACCTCAAACCGGTCAAATCCTTACTCCGCGACGCCCTTGCCTCTGGAATCGTCCTCCAAACGTCCCGAATCTAACAAAAAAGCAATACAATGCAATCAATATAGGCTAAGGAACCAATTCCATACGAAAAACTAACAATTTAGAACAAATCTCGAAATTCACCCAAACTCAGCCCCTGGGCCCACGTCTCAAAATCCAAAAAAAATCACAAAACTAGAAAGCCCTTTCATTCACGAGTCTATCCATACCAAATTCATAAAAATCCGACATCAAATGGCCCCTCAAATCCCCAAATCAAGCTCCCCAATTACAATCCCTAATCCCCTCAATTTCATCCTTAATTTCTACTAGTTTCATGCTTAAACTACTAAACATTACCATAATCACGAGTATTAAGCTCAAGTAACTTACCTCAATGAAAACCCCCTTGATTCCCTCTTCAAAACCCTCCAAAAAGCTCCTAGTTCAAACAAGAATGGTGGAAAATAACTCAAATATCGCGAATGGTTCAATTTATACCTTCTGCCTTGGCATTTCCGCACCTGCGGCCCCTTTCTCGTAGCTGTGCAACTGCTTCTGCGCCCAAGAGTCTGCACCTGCAGATTTCACTTATCCGCCCGATCCCGTTTCTATAGTCCTTTCCCGGCACCTGCGGTCTCGCAGGTGCGCTCCACCTTCCGTACCTGCGGTCCTACTTCCTTAGCCTTGGCCACTTCTGCGGCCTTTTCTTCACTTCTACGGGCCCGCACCTGCGGTCTCCACTCCGTAGGTGCGGTTATGACAGCTGAAGGAAATCTTCAGCATTTCCTCAAATCCCTTCCTTGATCCATCAACCACCCAAAATTAATCCGAGGCCCTCGGGAACTTTACCAAACATACCAACAAGTTACATATCAACATTCAAACTTAGTTGAACCTTTGGAACACTCAAAATAACATCAAAATACCAAATTACCCTCAAATTCAAACCGAAGAACTTCTAAACTTTCGAATTCCGCAAACAATGCGGAAACCTATAAAACCTCGTCCGTAAATTGTTTTTTTTTGTTTTTCCTGAATCGAATGACCTAAAATTTTACACACACGTCAAAAATGACATTACGGACCTATTCCAATTCCCGGAATTTTATTCCGATCACGATATCAAAATTTCCACTACCGACCGAGAATTTTGCCAATTCAAGTTTGATTCTGGCACGAACCTCAAAATTACATTCTGGACGCGCTCCCAAGTCCATAATCACCTAAAGGAGCTAAGCGAACCATCAAAATTCACATCCGAGATCGTTCACACATGAGGCAACATCCGATTGACTTTTCTAATTTAAACTTCTAAATAGGAGACTAAGTGTCTCATTTTACACCAAAACCACTACGCACCCAAACTAACCAACACGATTCCATGAATACTGTCACGACCCCAAATCGGCCCGGTCGTGATGGCGCCTCTCGTGAAGACAAGGCCAGCCGACAAAACACTTATACAATCCCTTTAATCATTAAGAGTCATCTTTAAGCCTTTAATTAAACAAGATTTCATAATATAAGTCTGAATAAACAGTGCGAAAATAACATACAAGCCCGACATCGGGGGTGTCACTAGTCATGAGCATCTACTAAGGTCTGAATACAACAAGAGTCTAACAATGTGCTAAATACAGTAATGAAAATGAGACGGAAGGAAAGTAGTGCTGCGAATGTCGTGCAGCCACCTTGCTAACTCCGATGACTCCGCCTCCGAGCAATCAACACCCGCTACTGGGTTTCGAAATACCTGAATCTGCACACGAGGTGCATGGAGTAATGTGAGTACTCTAACCCAGCAAGTAATAAGAGTAAATAAAGACTGAGCAATAGGAAAATGATGAATCCACATTTATAAGAACTCAATAAGCACAACAGGCTCCCAAATCAGAATACGAGTCAATCGTCTCATTTAAAATTCAGCTTTTGGTATAAATCATTTGAAATTACCTTCCAACAATTTCAGTAGGGATTCAATACCATTTATAATAAAAGAGATGAAAACCATAATCGGCCCTTTGGGCAAAACATAGTTCGTAGAGAGCCCCTCGGGCAAAACAGGAATCATAAACACCTCATAACATGAAAATCTCAGTGGAAATAACAAAAAGTCAAATCAGTGATTAAACTCTGGACATCTCATAAACCCCAGTTTAAATGAAAGTTGTTTAAAAACATTTATTTAACATGTTCGAAGAGGCCCAACATAAAGATGAGTGAAAACAGTCATTAAATAAACATATTCGATAGAAACTCACTTAAAGAGGAGTGAAAATCAATAAGTTCATAAATAGGCCCCTCAGGCAAAGCAATCACTCATATGCAGGTATATATCTATCGCCCCTCAGGCAAGCCTCTCAGTCACTCATGACTCAACTCTCATCAATCAACGCTCACACTTAGCACTCACACTCAATAGGTACTATATAGTAACCGCTGCGGCATGCATCCCGATTCATATATCGTTGCGGCGCGCAGCTCGATCCATAAATATAATCAACTGCGCTTACTAGGGGTGTGTAGACTCTGGAAAGGCTCCTACAGCCCAAGCACTATATTACTGCAACGTGCAGCCCGATTCAACATATCATTGCGGCGTGCAGCCCGATCTATATAAGTATCGCTGCGGCGTGTAGCCCGATCCATATAAGTATTGCTGCGGCATGCAGCCCGATCCATAGATATATATATATATTATTGCGGCGTGCATCCCGATCTATAGACATATAATCCTCACAGCCAGGCCGCCGGCCTCTCTCAGTCATTAACCTCACCATCAGACTCTCAGTCCATCTCAGTCATCAACCTCACAATCAGACCATCGGTCTATCTCAGTCATCAATTCCCGATCACTCGGACCATCAGTAAAACAGGGAACTCAGCCCAAACAATTTTCATATTTTAAAGAAATATAATGATAAAACCAGGTTTTAAATAATAAACAAGTAAAACATGACTAAGGATATGCTATCAAACACATAGAGTGAGGAAAAATAGTAAAAATGCCCCTAAAGGTCTCAACAGGTCGGCACAAGGCCCCAAACATGGCATACAACCCAAATTCTAACATCAATCTCTAAAATATAGAATATCATAAGGTTTCGAATCAAATATGTGACTTAACAGCCGTACAAGACGGACCAAGTCACAATCTCCAGCGGTGCACTGCTCCACGCTTATCATCTAACGTGTGCGTCACCCCAAGGTAGCACAACGATGTGAAATTCGGGGTTTCAAACCCACTGAACAGTATTTACAATTATTAGTTACCTCGATTCGGTCCAAACTCTGGCCTGCGATGCCTTAGCCAGCACGAATTGACCTCCAAATTCTCCAAATATAGCCACAATCAATACATAATCATTAAAATATGCAAAGGGAACGAAGCCCACTCTAGAATATCCAATTTACATCAAACTCCCGAAATTGCTCAAACCCGGCCCCCGGGCCCACATCTCGGAATCTGATAAAATCAACATCAATGGAACCCTCATCCTCACACGAGTCTATGCATATCAAGAACACTGAAATCGGAGTCCAAATGCCCCCTCAAATCCTCATTTAAAGTCTCTTAATCTCAAGCCCTAATTCTTCAATTTTTTGGCTTAGATTCCACGATTTACTAGGGGGAATTCACATAATAATCAAGTTTTAAGTCCAAGAATCTTACCTCCAAGTGATTCCCCTTGAATCCCTCTTCAATCTCCTTCAAAAAGCTTCAAAACTGACCAGCAATAGAGGAACCTAACCTCAAATTCGCGGAAATGAGCTTTTAAAACATTCTGCCCAGCTATATATTTTCCTTCATTGCGATCACAGGTACAACCACGCGATCGCGAAGCACAAGATGACGACTCCCTCATTTAACCTTATGTGATCACACCCATAGCACGCGATCGCAAAGCCTTAGCTCTCAAACCTATGCGATCGCAACTGAGCTCCCGCGAACGCGAAGGCACACCACACAGACTTACGCGATCACAACCCATTATACGCGATCGCGTAAGGCAACTCTTCCTAAGTACTCAACTAAACCTACGTGATCGCAATATCTTATACGCGATCGCATAGAACAAATGGCCTGCAACAGACCTGAAGCAAAATCTGCAACACTTTAATGTGAAATTTCATCCGTTTAACCATCCGAAACTCACTCGAGGCCCTCGGGACCTCAACCAAACATGACAACATACCCCATAATATCATTCAAACTCGTTCCAATCTTTAGAACGCTCAAAACAACATCAAAACACCAAAATCACATTGGATTCAAGCCTAAGAATTTTAAGAACTTCCAAATTTTGCTTTTGATAAAAAACCCTACCAAACCACGTTCGAATGACTTGAAATTTTGCACACACGTCATAAATGACACAACGAAGCTAATGCAACTCTCAAAATTCATTCTGACCTCTATATCAAAATCTCACCTATCAACCGGAAAACGCCAAAATCTCAATTTCGTCAATTCAAGCCTATACCTTCCACGGACTTTCAAAATGCATTCCGATCATGCTCTTAAGTCATAAATCACCCAACAGAGCGAATAAAATCATAAAATTTCTGATCCGAGATCATATACAAATAAGTCAAATCTTGGTCAAACCTTTCAAATTCCAAGCTACAAATTGAGAACTATTCTTCCAAATTTATTCTGATTACTCTGAAATCCAAAACCAACGATTTACATAAGTCATAATACAACGCATGGGGCAAGTCATGCCCGAGAACTAGCTAGAAAAGTGCAAAAGCTCATAACAACCTGTCGGGTCGTTACAAATATAGTTGTGACGAGGCCAATGTGTATAGAATTTTCCTGCTCGTGCTTTGTCAAATTTTAGTATAATTTATGATATCGTCCCACAGAGATTGGAACATCTATGCTACAAACTTTTAATATTTCAACTATTATTTGAGAGAATCAATTTGATGAAAAGTGAGTGAGTTTAGAACTTGTTAATTACTTAAATTAAAATTAAGAACTTGCGGAAGATTTATAATTTAAAAGAGTTGGGAATCGTTGAATTCACTTGATAATATATTACAATAAAATCTCAATTTTTACGTGTATTTCTCTAAGGAATAATTTCTTATTGCTAATACAATTATACTTATTGCTAATATAATTATACTTATCTCAATTTTATGTAGCTGCTGTGAATGGAAGTTATCGCTACAGGTATTTGAGTTATGTGGTATATCAGGTAATTGTACCTGAGGTTATAGGTATGAGTTATTACAGCTGATTCGTGCTTATTCTGAATATAGATGTGGGGTTCTGATCTTGTGTATGATTTTGAAAATGGAACTGTGGTTCTAAGGTTTATGGGCTAGATTGGGTTGTGAAATTTCAATTACAATGTGTTATTAGACCTATATGAGATAGGGTGACATGGGATCACCCCCAGATACATGCATGGTAATGTTATTCAGCGATTGGTTAGCTTTTGGAACAACTCTAGGCACGTTCAAGGACGAACGTTTGTTTAAGTCGGGGAGGATGTGACGACCCGTCCAGTCGTCTCATGAGTTACTGCTCCGTTTTTCCAATTTCTGCTTCTTTATGCTTTGTTATCCGTGTTTTGTGGTATTGGGTTGGTCGGATTGAGTCCAGAATGATTTTTGATAAGGTTTGAGACACTTAGCTAGCGTTTGGCCATAGATCCCAAATTTATTTTGAAAAATCTGATTTGGGTGAAGTTTGGTTTGAAGATGAAAATGTGTTTGGACATACGTTTTCAAAACATATTTTCCAACTTTATTTTGAAAAAACATGTATATAATTCCCAGGTTTTAGGATTTTGGCCCAAATTCAGCTCAATAGCAGATTTTAGAATTTGAAATTTTTGATTTGGGATTTGGCCAAGCAAAATTTATGGCCAAACATGAGTTTTGAAAATAAATCTCAAATTTATTTTGGCAAAACTTATGGCCAAACGGGACCTTAGTCTCTTTTAAGAAGGTTTAAGTTGGAAAAGTCAACTGGATGTTGACTAATATGTTAGAGGGCTCGGATGTGAGTTCCGATGGTTCGGTTAGCTTGGGGAGGCGATTTATGACTTAGGAGGGTAATCGGAAGTGATTTTGGAGGTCCGATGTAGAATTAGGCTTGAATTGGCGAAGTTAGTATTTTGGCGATTTTCGGTTGGTAGGTGAAATTTTGATTCGAGGGTAGGAATGGAATTACAAGAGTTTCTATAGCTTCGTTACATTATTTGGGATGTGTGTGCAAAATTTCAGGTCATTCGGACGTGGTTTGGTTGGGTTTTTTATCAAAAGCGTGTTTTGGAAGTTTTTGGAAATACTTAGGCTTGAATTCGATGTGAATTGGTGAATTTGGTGTTGTTTGAGGTGTTATGATGATTGGAACAAGTATGAATGAGGTTTTAGGATGTGTTGGTGCTTTTGGCTGATGTCCCGGTGGCCTCGGGTGAGTTTCGGGTGGTCAGTCTGACCATTTTAGAGTTTGGGGAGTTGCAAAAAATCCACTCAGCTGTTGCAGAGATTTTGGCTTTCGCGATCCCGTAGGTTGAGTCGCGATTGCGTAGAAGGATTTTGGGTTGTCCAGATTTTAGCCTTCACGTTCGCGTTGAGGTTTCGCGTTCGCGGAGAGCTTTGATTTTGCTCTTCGCGTTCGCATCAGGTGATTCAGGTTTGCGTAGGTTTGGGAATTAAAGCATCGCGTTCGCAGTATAGGTATCACGTTCGCATAGTGTATTTTTGGAGTCTTGGAATTTTTCTCTTCACGATCACGAGGATTGGGCCGCGATCGCGATGAGAGATATCGAAACTGGGCAGAAAGTCTATAAAAACATTTCATCCGCGATTTTGAGTCATTTTTCCTCCATAGCTGGGCATTTTGAGAGCTTTTTGAAGGTGATTAAAGAGGGATTCAAGGATAATTGATTGGAGGTAAGATTTTTGAACCTAAAACATGATTCTATTGTGAAATTAACCTAGAAATTCATGGAACTTAAGCTAAAAGTGGAAGAAACTAGGGCTTGGGATTTTGAAATTTGATTTGGGGATTTGAAGGACCAATTAGGGTCGGATTTGAGAACTTTTGGTATGTATGAAATAGTGAGGAGATAAGGAACCCCCTTGATGTGAAATTTTTTGAATTTCGAGATGTGGGCTTGGGGCTCGGGTTTTGGTAATTTTGGGATTTGTGCCAGTTATTGATTGTTTTAGTTTGGGCTTTGTTCACTTAGCATATTGTGATGTATTCGTTCTGATTTTGGATAGATTCGACGCGTGTGGAGGACGATTTGAGGGGTAAAGGCATCGCGAGCTAGAGATTTCGCCGGTCTGAGGTGAGTAATTATTGTAAATGATATTCCGAGGGTTTGAAACCCCGGATTGCACATCGTAGTGCTATATTGAGGTGAATTGCACGCCGGATAGCGAGCATATGGTAGAGCACCGTTGGAGATTGTTACTTGGTCCATCCCGATTGATGAATTTACCGCGTATTTGATTGAAACTTACTTGTTATCAGCATGATTTGGGATAAATGCCATATTTGGGCTTCGTGCCAACTATTTGAACCCTTCGGGGATTATTATCATTGTTTCCTCACTATTTTGACTTATTACTTGAACTCAGTCATGCTGTTTTCCACTGTTTTACAACTCAGCCATTTTTACTCAGTTTTGAGACTTAAGCGATATTTCTAAATGATGTTTTGGGCTGAGAATTACTGTTTTACTAATGCCCAAAGGGCCTGTGATGATTTTTCGGAATGAGTGCGGCCGAGGGACAGATGCGAGTATACACTGAGTGATATAAGGCCGAGGGCCTGAGATACATATGTACGCCACGAGGTGGCTTGATTGATATGAGGCCGAGGGTCTAGATTTGATACCACGAGATGGCTTGATATTGTGCTTGGGCCGTAACGGGCCCCTCCCGGAGTCTGCACACCCCTAGTGAGTGCGGGTACCCATTGTGATCAGAGAGTGATCCTGAGGGTCTGATATTGTTCTGAGAGTGAGCCTGAGGGACTGATACTATTCTATGTGTTTACTTTATTTCAATTGTCTGCCATTACCTGTTGATTGTGTTACTTTATGTGTTACCTTCCTGATTGCCTGACATTATCTGTTACTTGAATGTTGTGCCCGAGGGGCGGATTTTTGTGCTTATCTGCACTAATTGTTTGCATTCATTTGCGTAATTGTTGAAAAGTCATTTTTAAAAAAGGTTTAAACTGAGCTAAGATGTTTTTTTAGAGATTTCACAACTTCATTGTCTTCCTTAAAATGGTTGTTACACTGCTTCTATACAACATGTTGGTTTGCTTTACGTGATTTCTTACTGCTCAGTTGCTATTTACCTTTATTACTCACTGAGTTGGAGTACTCACTTTACTCCCTGCACCTCATGTGCAGATGCAGGTATTTACTCACTCGGTAGCGGGTTTTGAGCTGATCGGAGGCTGAGTCATCAGAGTTTAGCAAGGTGGCTGCCAGCGTTCGCAGCACCGCTTTTCTCCCATTTTCGTTCATTTGTCCTATTTTTTGTATTTCAGATCTTGTGGTTGTGTTCATATTCTAATAGTTGCTCGTGACTTGTGACACCCCGATATCGGGCTGTGTTTGGGTTGTACTTCCACATTGTCATGGTGACATCTGCTGTTTAGTAATTATTAAATCATGTTTTAGCCTGCTTTATTGTTGTTTAGCTATTGACTTCGAATTGGAGATGTGTCGACTGGCCTTGTTTTTACGAGAGGTGCCATCACGATCGGGTATGGGTTTAGGGTCGTGACATTTTCATCAGTGACCTTAATATACTTGTACAAAATATCATCAAGACTTAGATGAGCTTGTTGGGGCCTCTGCTGATATGACCCTGTTTGTTGATATGGTCCTGCTTGCTGATAAGGTCTGTAACTCGGTTGCCCACGATTTTGACTCTGATATCCGGACGGACCTTGTACCTATTGTTTCTGGAAGCTTTGAGAGTTTTCTGCACCATTTGGGTTACTCCACTAAAATCCTGGATGCTTCTGTGCCATTTTTGGACTCCCAAAAGGATATGGCTTGTATTCGATGACATTAACATGTTCCTCTGTTTGATTGGTTGCTTGACATTCGTGGTTCTGGTAGTTTTTTCCGCACATGTGACAAGCCTCAGATTGGTTTGACTGTTGTGTATTCACCTGAAAATATTCAAACTTTTGTGCCAAAGAAACAATCTATTGCATTAGTGTATTTAAAGCATCAACCTGATTTACCGTAGCAGCCTTTTTAATGATTACATGCACATATGGCCATTGGATAGCGTTCTCAAAATTTTCATTCAATAGCTGCAATGTTTCCTTTGTGGTTTTTCCCATTACAGAACCTCATGCAGCTGCATCTATCATATTTCTAGCAGAGGGTTTTAACCCGTAATAAAAAATGTACAACTGCACATGTTCAGGAATGTCATAGTGTGGGCATTTTCTTAATATTGCTTTTAATCTTTCCCAAGCTTGATAAACTGTCTCAATATCAGTCTGCAAGAAATTAGATATGTCTTGTCTTAACTTTGTTATTTTAGCAGGGGAAAAATATTTGTTTAAAAACTTTCGAGTCATTTGATCCCATGTCGTAATGGATCCTTGAGGCAAACTTTGCAACCAAGTCTTGGCATCTCCTTTTAAAGAAAAAGGAAATAGCCTTAAGTTGATAGCTTCAGGAGGTACTCCATTGTACTTAGCAGTTTCTAAAAGTTCTAAAAAATTAATTAAATGATTATGTGGGTCTTCACTTGTATCACCAGTGAAGATACAATATTGTTGAATTGTCTGAATCAGGCCGATCCTGATTTCAAAGTTGTTGGCTGCCACTGGGGGCTTCCTGACATTAGATTCACAGTTGAAGCAATCGGGTCTAGCATAATCCCTAAGGATTCTGTTTGCTGGCCTTGGCGCTACTTCATCAAATTGCTCTTCTACATGGACTGGTGGTGGGATCCCAAGTGGGTTAATGTCTTTTGCTTCCTGGTTTTCCATTTCTTTACAAGATGTTCCTTGAGAAGACGATGTTTGTTCTTTCCTGCATAATCGAATAAATCTTTCAATTTCAAGATCGTAATTAGCCAATTCTTTTATAGAAGAGCGGGTCATAAACTACTTAAAATTTTGAAAAAAAAATTAACATTAATTTCTAGTATAGTATTAGTAATTAATAACTAAACTAAAGTAAATTTATAAATAGTTAGTGAAGAAAAACAAATACCACAATATTATAGATAATAATACTAGTAATTAGTCTAGTAAAATAAAATAAAAATATAAAACAATGAAACTAACAAGTAAGCATCAGTAGTAACACTAACAATGAATTGAAATAGCATAGTATTATTAATTATAAACAAAAATTGTACTAGTGAATAATAGTGATCAGTAAGAATAACATTATAGAAGTACTAATAACAATAATAATATATTATTACAGAAAAATAATTATAACTAAACAATGATAAGAAAATACTAATATGTAACAACAAACTATATTGAAAAATTTTAAAAAAAAATACATCGAAGTACTAGCAAAGAGAAAAAAATGATACAATAAGTGATATTACTAATAATAATTACACTAGATATAATGAAGGGAAGCTAATGATAGATATAATAGGAAGAACTACTAATATTTTTTTTAAAGTGCTGTTACAAAAAATATTGATAATACTAGTATTACAGTAGTAGTTATAGTACTACTTGGTAATTAGTGATAATAGTAATAGATAAATAACAATAATAAGGTCTCAAGTTAGTAATAAAATATTTAATCTGAAGTAGATGTATGCCAATCTCCGGCAACGACGCTAAAAATTTGACGAGGTCAATGTGTATAGGATTTTCCTGCTCGTGCTTTGTCAAATTCTAGTATAGTTTATGATATCGTCCCACAAAGATTAGAACATCTATGCTATAGAATTTTAATATTTCAACTACTATTTGAGAGAATCAATTTGATGAAAAGTGAGTGAGGTTTAGAGCTTGTTAATTACTTAAATAAAAACCAAGAACTTGCGGAAGATTTATAATTTAAAAGAGTTGGGAATCGTTGAATTCACTTGATAATATATTACAATAAAATCTCAATTTTTACATGTATTTCTCTAAGGAATAATTGCTTATCGCAAATACAATTATATTTAGCTCACTAAGAAGTAGTCAATCAATAACACTCCGTGAGGTTAGGTGATTAATTGAGTTAAAACTAGCGACGATTAGACTGAAATATTTTTCTTGCTTGAATTGTGCTAAGAGGTAGTAAAAACTTCGTGAGAATATTTTTACTAACAAAAGTCAATAATCTTGCCTACAACAATTCCTCCGTGAGAATTAAAACTGAGACAAGCAAGATTACGAACTTGGAATAATAGTTTACTAAAAATTACTCCCACTCTACTATTTTATCCATTGGTTATTATATATCAATTTTGCTTCATGAGAATTACAAAATCAGTATAAAATAACTTAGAGATAAAAATTATGTAGAAGTGATAATAATGATTAATTAAACTATTATTATGGCACAGTACAAAATATAAAAAGAAAGTTTCAAGCCAAAGATGTATTAAACTGAGATAGTATTATATATATATATATATATATATATATATATCAAGCTTCATCAACTATCCCAACAAAAGAAGTTACTCCATTACTAAGTAATAAAAACTAATTTAGAACAAAGAACTTGTGAAGAAAGTTATTCTTCTTAAAGAAAGACAACTAGTAGAAAATACTAAAGACAAAGAGAGAGAGACTAAATATTAGTTTTCTCCAGTAAGACTCTATGTCTTCTCTTCAAAATTCACACTCTATTTATAGAGTTTTCTTGCCTAAGGTTCTCCATAGTTGCAACTATGGAAATTGTAATTGCAACTATGAAAATTGTAGATGCAACTGTGACTTTGCCAAATGAGTTTCATTCTGCAGAGGAAGAACCATAGTTTCAACTATACTTTGCTAGTTGCAACTATGTAATTTGCTTCATGAATTTCAATTTCATTGTCGCAACTATGATGTTATTTTATCTTCTTCATTCCCGGTTGACTACTCCATTCTCACTCTTTTTTGCTTCTTTTCTTTAATTTTCATACGCTCTTCCTCCTACGAAGTACGTTAGAAAATATGGGAGAACATGATATATATATTCATGTTTTATTTAAAATATTTAATATTTACATATAAAAATATATGAATAAATTACATCCATCAAGCTGAGGAACACATAAAGAAGTAGAAATGGGGGAAACGGGACTATAATTTATGAAACGATCGGCCGGGTCGTTACATCCTCCCCCTCTTAAACAAAAATTCATCCTCGAACGGTATAGAAACATACCTGAAGCCTCAAACGGGTGTGGATATCTATGACGACCCGACCGTTCGTCTTATGAGTTACCGGTCCGTTTCTCCCATTTCTGCTTCTTTATGCTTCGTTATCCATATTTTGCGGTATCGAGTTGGTCGGATCGAGTCCGGAATGATTTTGGTAAGGTTTGAGACTAAGGAGCATGATCGGAATGGATTTTGGAGGTTTGGAGTAGAATTAGGCTTGAATTGGCGAAGTTGATATTTTGATGATTTTCGGTTGATAGGCGAGATTTGGATATAGGGGTCGGAATAGAATTACGAGAGTTGCAGTAGCTTCTTTATGTTATTTGGGATGTACGTGTGCAAAATTTCAGGTCATTTGGACATGGTTTGGTCGAGCTTTTGATCAAAAGCGTATTTCGGAACACTTTAAAAACTTAAGCTTGAATCCGATGTATTTTGGGTGATTTGATGTTGTTGATGTGTTTTGATGATTGGAACAAGTTTGAATAAGGTTTTAGGATGTGTTGGTGCTTTTGGTTGAGGTCTCGGGGGGCCTCGGGTGAGTTTCGGGTGGTCAATCAGATCATTTGAGAGTTCAGAAAAATTGCAGATTTTGAGTTCCAACAGTTGCAGACATTTTGGTCTTTACGTTCGCGAGAGGACCCTCGCGTTCGCGAGGCAGGTGTCGTGTTCGCGAAGGGCTGCGAAGTTGTGCACCGCATTCGCGAGAAAGCACTCGCGATCGCGTATGTAATGACCCGATCGGTCATTTTGAGCTCTAACATGCCGTTCAGCAATTTGAGGCCATGAACAACTTCATTTCAGGTATTATGACTTGTATGTATGGTCGGAATTGAATTTGGGAAAGCTTGAAGTTGATTTGGAAAGAGAATTCTCATTTCGGAAGCTTTAAGTCGAAAGAATTAGCTAAGAATGTATTTTTGAGTAAACAACATCGGAATCGGGATTCGAAGGTTCTAGCAGGTTCGTATGATGATTTCGAACTTGGGTGTATGCCCGGGTCGGGTTTTGGATGACCCGGGAGCGTTTTGGCGCCTATTGCGGAAGTTAGAATTTTGGAAGAAATTTCATAAGTTAGGGTTAAAGTGCATTTTTGTGTTATCGATGTCCGTTTGGGATTTCGAGTCTGGGAGAAACTCCGTATGGTGATTCTGGAATTGGCAGCCGGATCGAAAGTAAATTCGGAGGTCCGTGGAGCATTTTGGAGCCATTAGGCTAAAGATAGAAATTTGAAGGTTTTTCAAAAGTTTGACCGAAAGTAGAATTTTTGATATCGGGGTTGGAATCAAATTTTAAAAGTTGGAGTAGGTATGTGATGTCAAATATGACTTTTGTGCAAAATTTGAGGTCAATCGGCCAGGAGGGCGCACATGCGGCTAGGAGGGCGCAGATGTGGTTTTGGGGTCAGGAGCGAAGGGACCGCAGATGCAGTCAGGGTGCCGCAGAAGCGGGACCGCACCTGCGGTAGGCAAGTCACAGAAGGGGAAATAAGCAGGGGGGGGGAGGCTGGGAAGGATCGCAGATGCGGTAGTGTGGCCGCACAAGTGTTGGATGCAGTGTTTTATTTTAAAGTCGGGATTTGGCCATTTTCCTCCATCTTTCTCTTGGCTTGGGCGATTCTTGGAGGGTTTCAAGAGGGGGTTTTATCATCAACGACAAGGTAATCTATCTCCACCTATCTTGAGTTAAATACATTGATTATATACGGATTTGAGCATGGAAAATTGTAGAAAACTTGGGGTTTGAGGGAAAACCTAGAAAATTGTTATTCTTGGATTTTGACCACGATTTTGGGTATGGAATTTAGAGAAAATTATATATTTTAGTTTGTGAACCTATGGGTAAATTTATTCTTCGTAAATTTTGGAAAATCTGGGCACGTGGGCCCGAGGGCATTTTTGTCAACTTTCCGTCGGGGTTAGGAATTGTTATAAATTAGATTAATACGAGTAGTTTATCGTATATTAATGAATTTGCATAATCATTGGCTAGTTTTGGAGTATTTAGCATCGATTCAAGTCTTCGGAAGGGCGTGGAATGTCAGTTTTGGAACTTTGGAGCAAGGTGAGTCTCTTTTCTAACCTTGTAAGAGGGAATTGTCCCCATAGGTGAGTTAATTGATTATGTGCTCCTATTTTTGGGGGCTACGTATGCACGAGGTGACGAGAGTCCATGCGTAGCTACTATTATGATATTGTCCGGGTAGTCTAGGACCCAAGAGCATGCTATACTTGGATTAACTGCAAACTTATTGACAACTTGAATTGCTTAAATCACATCGAATTAGTAAATATATTTCTAAAAGGATTAAACCTCATTTTCTTAAATTGTTAAAGGAGAATCGACTTTTATTTGGGTAAATGTTTCCCCGATAAATTCTTAATTGGATGTTTGAGCATGTATTTATATGTGTACCTGCGTCGCATGTATGATTCGCAAGTAAGGTATTTGTTTATTTATGTTGACCGCGTCGCAGGTACGAGTCGCGAGCAGGGTAAAAGATGCATCTATGGTTCGCGCCATTCAACCATTGGTAGTGCACATTTTACATTTCTATTGGATTGGTTCGTATGACCTCGGCATGATTTGCGCATGCTTGTATTGATTGCCTTGAGATTATTTGAGATTGATATTTGCTCTCCCCGTCTTGAGATAATTGGAAACTAATGGGTTATGAACACGGAGACCTCTAATATAAAAAGAAACTTTCACCTGTTCATGACTTACTTGAAATTACTATCATCCTTAATAAATCCGTGATTATTCACATTAATAATATATCATTATTGGACCACTAGTAAGTGTCGAAGTCGACCTCTCTTCTCTACTTCTTCGAGATTAGACGGGATACTCATTGGGTACACATTGTTTTTGTACTCGTACTCACTTCTGTGCATTTTTATTGCATAGGCACATGCATCTCTAGTAGCCTAGAGGGCGTCGCAGCATGGTTGATATGGAGACTTAGGTGAGCTGCAATTCTCAAGACGACCCGCAGCTCGCAAGTCTCTTTCAAATTACTGTATTTATTTTCTGTCAATATTATATTCCGGACTGTTATTGTATTATATTATTTCTTAGAAATTTCTCATGCATTTATGACACTGGGTCCTGGGATGGTTATAGAATTGTTCAATATTAAAGTGGTTAAAGACATTTCCTAAATACAACTAATTTCATTACTTGTTGTTTAAATGTATCAAAACGAACGAATTCAATAAGTTTTAAAACAAGAAGTTTCTAGTTATTTGTTGTTGGCTTGCCTGACAATGGTGTCCGACGCCATCATGACCCTTAGTGGATTTTGGGTCGTGACAACATGGTATCAGAGCACTAGGTTCCTAGGGTCTCACGAGTCATGAGCAAGTCTAGTAGAGTCTCTTGGATCGGTACGAATACGTCTGTACTTATCCTCGGGAGGCTACAGGACTGTTAGGAGTACTTCCCTTCCTGATTCCTCATTGTGTGATTTGATTCCTTAAGGCTTATACCCTTATTTCCTTCCTACTCAAACTTACGCGATGCGAACCGCTGGTTATAAATCAAGAATTGAAGGATTGTAATGGTACTACGAATGTGGTGTGGGGTGTTTCTCCCTGTGGGGTTGTTTGAGCTATTATCGTCGCCTTGTGGAAGGATATTCTTTCATTTCAGCTCAGTAGAGGTACTTCTGAGAGCTCTGAGGCTAGGCACATGATGCCATGATGCTTATGAACGATTGTTTCACAATGTTGATATGATGGTAGGATGTTTACCTATGTGTCGGGGCAGTGAATAATTTGAAGGGAAGTTTACTCAGTGCATGATCTAGAAATTAGGTATTTCATTCCTGGCAGGGGGCAGGGAATCAGTCTGAGAATGGTCAGATGTGGGCTGGTGGAGTAATGAGACTCGATATTTGCGAGCGTGGTGGAGTTTTCTTCTATGATGAGGTGTCATTGTCCTAATTGAACGTACTAAGTTCGGCGGTGTTATGATCCTCTACAATTCACCATTGGGGTAAATATTATGAAATAGTATTGAAGAGGTGATTGTCAGATATCACGGGGTGCAGTAGTGCAGGATTGAATTAGTGTTCCTAATGTCGATGGTTCGATAAAGGTGATCTTCAGGAAGGTTTAAAGTTAGAAGCAATTGTGGGTTCAAGTGTCACGAGGATAGGTTCTATTTAAGGCAACAACTGAGCAACAGAGGATAAGGAAGGGCGTGTGGGGAGTGTCAGGCGGTGGTTAAAATTTCTAGAAGGCCAGGTATAAGAAGTAAAGGTTGAGTGGTCAATTAGAGGGGTGAGTTCCGCCAAAGTGGGAGAGTGGCGGAGTTGCATATGGGTTTTGCGTTAGGGTGTTTACGCACCTTAAGGAGAGTTTAGAATGACTTGGGGATTTTTTTGATTGATGATTAGGGTCTACTGAACTAATTTGAAGTATGGGCTATTATGTGGCAGGAGATTTGATATAACAGAAGGGAGATGCTTGAAACGAAGAAGGATACAACATAACTTTGAATTGGAAAGATGATGTCGCACATTTAATTGACGTCCACGAGGGGTGAATGGACTTGTGCAACTGGAGAGTGAGCTCAGACTCAGGATGGGTTATTGATGTCGTAGTGATTGCGCCCCGTGCGACACCGTTGGAAGATGTCGGGAAGGGATTTTCCACAGGTGGGTTATTCCCTGTGAGCAGGTTGGCGGTCGCGTGGTTGGTGAAGCTTCTGCGAAGAATTCTATTGGTTATATAGCAAAGAGATCGGTCGTGCGAATGTGGTTGATAATTCAGAATATAAAAAGGAGGTCTTACAGAAGGATTTCGAGAATTTTGGCGGTTGATTGCGCAAGGTTATGTCAATAAGAGATTAAGAATCCTGGTGAATTCCAGAGTTGTGTAATAGTGGCTTCGAGCTAAGTGGGAGAGTCCCACCACCTATGATTGAGTTGCATGGTTAACCACTTGCGAGGTTTCCGATTATTAGCATGTTGATGGGTTATTTCAGCCACAGGAAAAGAGCATAAGTGGTAATTTGAGCAAAGGGATTGTTAAAGGCGTGCTATGGTTGGCCTTGTTGGCATGTTCAGACTTGGGGGAAAGATTCAGGATTTATGTCTGGTATAGAAACAGGTTTAAAGGGAAGTGATTCTGCCGGGTGCTTCGCCTAGAGGGTATTCACGTGATAGAAGATTCATGGAGTTGATTATATTCGAGGCCTAGTCAGAGCGAGTGGCTATCAACAACAGTCCTAGTGGATTCATAGGGTAAAACGTGGTGTCTAATAATTTCGAGCCTATAGGTACGGTTAAGAATCAAGCCTTGTAGCAGCTTATGAGAAGAGGCCCATAATGTTCTATGATGTTTTGACTTGCAGTGTAGCATTTGGGAGGTGTGAAATGGTTTGTGGGATTTGAGACACCATGGTCTCGTGATTCAAGGTCACTTAGGATGAGTGCGGAAAAAAGTGGGGTAAGTGTGGAACAGAGTTATTATTGTTTCTATGGCAATCAAGGATAAATTGGACGAAGATGGATTGGATAGCCATGGTTGAATTGGCATATTAGTGGTAGTGACCAGTTCCTTTAGCGTGATCAAGTTATGCAAGTGATTTGTGACGGTACGTGTGAGGCTTGTCGGCTGCCGTAATCGATGTTATTCAGAAGTATCCTACTATTATGACCTGTTATGGGGAGACAGATCCCGGAAGGGCTATGGTGGCTTAGACCACTACTTAGAGATTTGCATATTCTATGGTCATGAGAATTCACCTATGTGTTGCTATGGTTCTCCTGGAGGGAGTTAAGTGAAAAGTTTCTATATGATGAAGTGTTAACCTATTAGTGGATTCTGGAGTTATGATAAAAATTGTGTTCTATCGTATATTGGCATGTTGGGTGCAGTGAGTGGTATGGGATTTGAAGTAAGGATCAAGGTTGCAGTTCAGTGTTAACAAGGATGTCGCGAGCTCGGATGAGCAGGAGAGTTGTTTCAATGTTTAAAGTAAGTTGTTATTGCCTTCAACGTCACTTGAGGTTGGTGTTTGTGAAAAAGGCTTTGGATCCCGGTTATGGATTCTTGATCGCTTTTTAGCGTTAGTGCAGCCGGTGGTTTGGATGTACAGACCTGTTATCTGTTACGGAAGGTTGTGGGAGCGTGCCCCACATGAAGGTTGTGTAATTGTGGTATATAGTCACTTGATTGGTTGAAGAGTTAAACCAAGTATGAAGATTGTGGTGATATCTTTGATTTGGGAATTGATGCCTGGAGGGCACTTAATTTATTGAGTTGTGGACTGTGGATGATTACTCCAGTTATGATGGTTGTTCTTATGTGTTATGAGGGAAAGGGGAGTTTTTATAAACCTTTGAAAGGTTATTGGCCTGATTCAGTACGATCAGAACCAGCTTGAGGTCTGTGGATGGATTTAAATGTGAATATGGGCTCTATATCAGGCCAGATGTGTTCATTTCAATAATACGCTTCTTATGGAAGAGTAGTCAGGGCGTATTTCATCACCGTTTATTTCATGTAATGATGCATTGCGCCGTGCGAATTGTGAGACGGCTTAGTGAATTGCTTATGTGTTAAGGTTCCGCGTAGTGATGATGTTATATGAGAAAAATGGCTCTTGAGAGTCAGATAGTATATCGCACCTCTATTGTGCTTGAGTTTTGTAGCTTATGGCGCTATATGTCTCGCCAGGGATGGAATTATGCACTTAGTGTGCTTGTGACCGATATTCAACATTTTATTGAAATGAGCAATCTAGCTCGATGTGTATCTCCTTATGTGAGTTTTATGGGTTGATCAAGTGTCACGCCACCATGGTTATGTTGTTTGGATCGGGTTGCGCGCCTCAATAGTGTGATGCTGAGTACAATTCCCCGTATCTATTTTTTGTGTTTTGTTTCCTATTTTTATGAGGAAAGCTCATATTAGCTGTGTGCCCGTGTCGCATGTATGATTCGCGAGTGGGTTGTTTGTTTAATTATGTTGACCGCGTCGCATGTATGATTCGCGAGTGGGGTAATTGGATTTCCTTTTCAGAGTTTGTTTTCATTGTATCGCGTTTGAATTGGTAGCATATTGGCACATTGTGGCATCATATGGGACTTTTGATTCTGTCCGGGGTAGCTTATTGCCTAAGCAGTTCGTATTGGGTGAGACGAGATCATTGGATTTAGGATCAGTTCAATCTGACTATATGAAGTATATTGAGGAGTTAAGACCATTATTTGGTTCAGAATGAGGTGATAGTTCTTGTAAGGAGTATAGACCCAATGATTTGTTGATTCGGCAGTCGGTTATGAATTTCTACACATCTCTTCTGTTGTGGCGGTATTGTAAGAATTAGAGCAAGACCTATGTAGGTCATGAGGTGCAATGGGAGCATTGGATTCATGGAATTTCGATTCATTTGATTAAAAAAATGTTATGGGGGTCCTGTGAGTGAAGTGGTGTAGATAAATCCAGCTAAGGTATGCAGTCATGTTTTGGTGCTGCGTGTAGTTATTGATACAGTGAGCGTATGTTGGAACAAGCCTGGCAGAGAATTTCGGGTGTTGGAATTGGGCTTTAAGGCTCATTCGCTTAAGTGAAAAAGGATATCTTCAGATTGATCGAGTTGATATGTCCAACTGAGTTGTGGTAGCACGGGTAGGTGCGCGAGGTACTAAGCAGTGATTCCAGACAACCCCAGCACAGTTCATAGCACGTTTGAGGATGAACATATGTTTAAGTGGGAGAGGATGTAAAGATCCGACCGGTCTTTTTGAGCTCTAGCGCACTGTTCAGTAGTTTGAGGCCATGAACAACTTCATTTATGGTATTATGACTTGTACGTGTGGTCGGAATTGAATTTCGGGAAGTTCAGAGTTGATTTGGAAAGAGAATTCTCATTTCGGAAGCTTTAAGTCGAAAGAATTAGCTAAGATTGGATTTTTGAGTAAACGACCTCAGAATCAGATTTGAAGGTTCCAACAGGTTTGTATGATGATTTCGGACTTGGGCGTATGTCCGGGTCAGGTTTTGGATGACCCGGGAGCGTTTTGGCACCTATTGCAGAAGTTAGCATTTTGGAAGAAATTTCATAAGTTTGGGTTGAAGTACATTTCAGTGTTATCGATGTTTGTTTGGGATTCCGAGTCTGGGAGTAGCTCCGTATGGTGGTTCTGGAATTGGGAGAGCGATCGGAAGTTAATTCGAAGGTCTGTGGAGCATTCTGGAGCCATTTAGCTAAAGATAGAAATTTGAAGGTTTTTGAGAAGTTTTATCGGAAGTGGACTTTTTTATATCGGGGACGGAATCCAATTCCAAAAGTTGGAGTAGGTCTATAATGTCAAATATGACTTGTGTGCAAAATTTGAGGTCAATCGGACGTGATTTGATAGGTTTAAACATCAAAAGTAGAAGCTTGAAATTCTAAAGCTCATAAAGCTTGGATTGGTGGTCGATTCGTGGTTTTAGCATTGTTTGATATGATTTGAGGCCTCGACCAAGTCCGTAATATATTTTGGGACTGGTTGGTATGATTGGTTGGGATTCCGAGGGCTTCGGGTGGATTTTCGGGATTAATGGATCGAAAATGGAATTTTTAGAAGGCTAATCTTGCTGGTTGTTGTCATAACTGCACCTGGAAGAATTGGGCCGCAGGTACGGAGCTGTAAAAGTGGCTAGGAGGGCGCATATGCGGTTTTGGGGTCAGGAGCGAAGGGACCACAAATACGGTGAGGGTGCCGCAGAAGCGGGACCGCACCTGCGGTAGGCGAGGCACAGAAGTGGAAATAATGGGGGGCCTGGGAAGGACCGCAGATGCGGTAGTGTGGCCGCACCTACGGGACCGTAGAAGTGCTCGGGTGACCGCAGATACGGAAAGTGCTGGAGGCACTTTCCGTACCGACTTTTATTTTAAAGTCGGAATTTGGCCATTTCCTCCATCTTTCTCTTGGCTTGGGCGATTCTTGGAGGGTTTCAAGAGGGTGTTTTCATCATCAACGACAAGGTAAGCTATCCCCACCTATCTTGAGTTAAATACATTGATTATGTACGGATTTGAGCATGGAAAATTGTAGAAAACTTGGGGTTTGAGGGAAAACCTAGAAAATTGATATTCTTGGATTTTGACCACGATTTTGGGTATGAAATTTAGAGAAAATTATATATTTGAGTTTATGAAGCTATGGGTAAACTTATTCTTCGAAAATTTTGGAAAATCCAGGCACGTGGGCCCGAGGGCATTTTTGTCAACTTTTTTATCAGGGTTAGAAATTGTTATAAATTGGATTAATACGAGTAGTTTATCGTATATTAATGAATTTCCATAATCATTGGCTAGTTTTGGAGTATTTAGCATCGATTCAAGTCTTCAGAAGGGCGTGGAATGCCGGGTAGTCTAGGACCCAAGAGCATGCTATACTTGAATTAATTGTAAACTTATTAACCACTTGAATTGCTTAAATCATATCGAATTAGTAAATAAATTTCTAAAAGCATTAAACCTCATTTTCTTAAATTTTTAAAGGAGAATCGTGTCTTATTTGGGTAAATGTTTCCTCAATAAATTCTTAATTGGATGTTTGAGCATGTATTTCTATGTGTACCTGCGTCGCATGTATGATTCGCGAGCAGGGCATTTGTTTATTTATGTTGACCGCATCGCAGGTATGATGCACAAACGGGGTAATAGATGCATTTGTGGTTCGCGACGTTCGACTCTCGGCAGTGCACATTTTACATTTCTATTGGATCGGGCCGTACGACCTCGACATGATTTGCGCATGCTTGTATTGCTTGCCTTGAGATTATTTGAGATTGATATTTGCCATCCCCGACTTGAGATAATTGGAAACTAATGGGTTATGAACCCGGAGACCTCTAATATAAAAAGAAACTTTCACCTGTTCGTGACTTACTTGAAATTACTGTCATCCTTAATAAATCCATAATTATTCGCATTAATAATATATCATTATTGGACCACTAGTATCTTCTCTACTTCTTCTAGATTAGACGGGATACTCATTGGGCATACGTTGTTTTCGTACTCATACTAGACTTCTGTGCATTTTTGTTGCACAGGCACATGCATCTATAGTGGCCTAGAGGGCGTAGCAGCATGGTTGATACGGAGACTTAGGTGAGCTGCATTTCTCGAGACGACCCGCAGCCCGCAAGTGTCTTTAAATTAATGTATTTATTTTCTATCAATATTGTATTCTGGACGGTTATTGTATTATATTATTTCTTAAAAATTACTCATGCACTTGTGACACCGGGTCTTGGGATGGTTATAGAATTGTTCAATATTAAAGTGGTTAAAGACATTTCCTAAATTCAACTAATTTCATTACTTGTCGTTTAAATGTATCAAAAGGAACGATTTCAATAAGTTTTAAAACAAGAAGTTTCTAGTTATTTGTTGTTGACTTTCCTGACAATGGGTCATGACAACATGGTATCAGAGCACTAGGTTCCTAGGGTCTCACGAGACATAAGCAAGTCTAGTAGAGACTCGCGGATCGATACGGAGACGTCTGTACTTATCCTCGGGGGGTTGCAGGACTGTTAGGAGTACTTCCCTTCTTGATTCCTCATTGTGCGATTTGATTCCTTGAGGCTTATACCCTTGTTTCCTTCCTACTTAATCTTACGCGACGCGAACCGCAGGTTATAAATCGAGAATTGAAGGATCGTAATGGTACTATGAATGTGGTGTGGGGTGTTTCTACCTACGGGGTTGTTTGAGTTATTATCGTCGCCTTGTGGAAGGATATTCTATCATTTCAGTTCAGTAGCGGTACTTCTGAGAGCTCTGAGGCTAGGCACAGGATGCCATGATGCTTATGAATGATTGTTTTGCAGTGTTGATATGATGGTAGTATGTTTGCCTATGTGTCGGGGCAGTGAATGATTTGAAGCAAAGTTTACTCAGTGCCTGATCTAGAAATTTGGTATTTTATTCCCGGCACGGGGAAGGCAATCGGTCTGAGAATGGTCAGATGTGGGGTAGTGGAGTAATGAGGCTTGGTATTTGCGAGCATGGAGGAGTTTTCTTATATGATGAGGTGTCGTTGTCCTAATTGAACGTAATAAGTTCATCGGTGTTATGATCCTCTATAATTCTCCATTGGGGTAAATATTGTGAAATAATATTAAAGAGGCGCCTATCAGATATCACTAGGTGCGGTAGTGCAGGATTGAATCAATGTTCCTAATGTCGACGGTTCGAGGAAGGTGAGCTTCGGGAATGTTTAAATTTAGAAGCAATTGTGGGTTCAAGTGCCACGTATTTTGTTTGGAAATATTATATTACTTCTTATTTTGGATATTATTCTGTATTATGGGTTGTATGCCGTGTTTGGGGCCTTGTGCAGACCTGTAGCAACCCGTAGGGGCATTTTGACTATTTTTCCTCACTTTAATTGCTAGAAGAAAACCCTCAGTCATGTTTTGCCTGCTTAAATAATTAAAACTGGTTTATTACGCTACTCCCAATGACGAGGACTGTCTGGGCTGAGTTCCCTAATTTCCATTGTTGTGCCCGAAAGGATGTGAGGTTAAAGACTAAGAGAGGTTGAGAACCCCAATGCATGCCACAATGATACTTATACGGATCGGGCTGCACACCGCAGCGGTATATATTGGATCGGGCTGTACGCCGCAACGATATGAAGCTTGGGATATAGGAGCCCCTTCAGAGTTTGCACACCCAGAGTGAGCGTAGTCGACTATAAATATATGGATCGAGCTGCACGCCACAGCGGTTACTATGATTTCTATCTTCATGAGATATAAATGAGCCGAGTGCTGAGAGTGAGTACTAAGGGACGAGAGTTGAGTCACGAGTGACTGAGAGGCTGCCCGAGAGGCCATATTCTGAGTGATTCTTTGCCCAAGGGGCCCTATTATGTTGTTTTTACTGTTTCACTCTTCTTTTAAATAAGTCTCTGTTGGGTATATTGCTAAATAACTTATTTTAATGTTTTAAATTGGAAATGATGATTCTTTTGACGGAACTGATTTTAAGGTTATATGTTTTCGAACCGCTAGTCACTGCTTTCAGTACTTATTTACTTTAGTTACTTACTGAGTTGGCGTACTCACGCTACTCACTGCACCTTGTGTGCAGATCCAGGTGCCCGAGCGGGCGAGTGAGAGCTTTTTAGTTGTTCAGCATTATCCGGGGATTTCGAAGTAGCTGCTTGGCGTCCGCAGCCATGATTTCTCCCCTCTATCTTGTTATCTTTCCGCATTTTTCTAGACTATTTATGTAGTGGATTTTTAGACTTGTATTAGAGGCTCTAGACTCGTGACACCAGATTGTTGGGCTGTGTAGTTATTGTTATTTTTACCTTCCGTATATTTTTGCTATTTTAACGCTTATGATGAATTTTGTATTTAAAACTTGTGATAGAAAATGGTTTAATGTTAAAGTGAAAAGGGTTGTTGTTAGTTAATAGATTGGATTGCCTAGTAATGTGATAGGCGCCATCACGACCAGTATTTGGAGTCGTTACAAGTTGGTATCAGAGCCTAGGTTACATAGGTCTCGCGAGTCATGAGCCGGTTTAGTAGAGTCTCGCGGATCAGTACAGAGACGTCTGTATTTATCCACGAGAGGTTGCAGAACCTTTAGGAAACTTCACATATTGAAATTCTTATCGTGCAAGTTTGTTGATGCGAGTACTAAACTTTTGTTGTTCTATTCTCTCACAGATGGCTAGGACACACGCTACCGGACGAGGTGGACGACCACTAATGCCGCCATCTGCGGCCACCAGAGCCAAGGACGTGGTCGTGGTCGTGGTAGTGGCAGAGCAGCAGGGGCAGCACTTGCAGATCCACCAGCTGCCCTAGTTCAGGACCAGGTCCTAGTTGTGGATGCTACTGCAGCACCAGCTCAGGCAACTGATGTGCCTATTATGATTCCAAGCCTTCAAGAGGCTCTAGCCCAGATGTTATCAATGTGTATCGGTTTTGCTCAGGCGGTCTCAGCTATTACGATCGCAGCTACTTCTCAGACCGGGGGAGGCATCCAGACCCCCGTTGCTCGCACACCTGAGCAGGTTGTGCAGGGACACCAGACACCGGGGCACCTCCAGCCCAGCCGGTTGCACTAGCTCAGGAGTTTGTAGTACCAGTTATGCCAGACAATGAACAACGTCGACTTGAGAGGTTTGGTAGACTCCAACCTCTGACATTCAGAGGTGCAGAGGGCGAGGATGCCCAGGGTTTCTTGGATAAGTGCTAGAGGATGCTTTGAACAACAGGGATTTTAGAGACCGGTTGCCTTGCTTCAGAGGATGGATATTCCAGAGTGGAAGTGGGAGCGGACCACTACGGATTTTGTAGTTGGACTCCCTCGGACTTTGAAGAAGTTTGATGCTATTTGGGTGATTATTGATAGGCTGACCAAGTCCGCGCACTTCATTCCTATCTGTACTACTTATTCTTCAGAGCGGTTAGCGGAGATATATATTCGGGAGATTATTCGGTTCCATGGTGTCCCAGTTTCCATCATTTTATATCGGGGCACTCAGTTTACTTCCCAGATTTGGAAGTCTGTTTAGCGAGAGTTGGGTACTCAGGTGCAGTTGAGCATAGCTATCCACCCTCAGACAGATGGGCAGTCCGAGCGCACCATTCAGATATTGGAGAATGTGCTACGTGCTTGTGTTATTGATTTCGGAGGGTCATGGGATCAGTTTCTACCGCTTGCAGAGTTTGCTTATAACAACAGCTAACAATTGAGTATACAGATGGCTCCATATGAGGCTTTGTACGGGAGGCGGTGTAGGTCTCCATTTGGTTGGTTCGAGCCCGGTGAGGCTAGGATAGTGGGGACAGATTTGGTTCAGGATGCGTTATATAAGGTGAAGGTGATACAGGAGAGACTTCGTACAGCGCAGTCGAGGAAAAAGAGTTATGCTGACAGGAAGGTCCAACATGTGTCCTACATGGTTGGTGAGAAGGTCCTGTTGAAGGTTTCGCCCATGAAGGGCATTATGAAATTCGACAAGAAAGGGAAGTTGAGTCCGTGGTTCATTGGGCCTTTTTAGGTACTTCGGAGGATTGGGGAGGTGGCTTATGATCTTGCCTTGCCACCCAGCTTGTCGAGTGTGCATATGGTGTTCTATGTTTCTATGCTCCGGAAGTATATTGGAGATCCATCTCATGTTCTGTATTTTAGCACAGTTCAGTTGTAGGGTGATTTGACTTATGATGTGGAGCCATCAGCCATTTGAAGCGTCATAGCTTCAGTAAAAGTGCAGTGCAGAGGTCGGCCCATGGAGGAGGCTACCTAGGAGGCCGAGCGGGAGATGCGGAGCAGATATCCTCACATGTTTAAGGCTTTAGGTATGTTTCTTGACTCATTCGAGGATGAACGTTTGTTTTAGTTGGGGAGGATATGAAGACCCATCCAGTCGCCTCATGAGTTATGGTCTGTTTCCCCTATTTCTGCTTCTTTATGCTTCGCTATTCGTGTTTTGTAGTATCAAGTTGGTCGGATTGAGTCTGGAATAAGTTCGGTAAAGTTTGAGACACTTAGTCTCTTTTAGGGAAAATTAAGTTGGAAAAGTCAATCTGATGTTGACTTATGTGTTAGAGGGATCGAATGTGAGTTTCAGTGGTTTGGTTAGCTTCGGGAGGTGATTTGTGACTTAGGAGCATGATCGGAATGGGTTTTGGAGGTTTGGAGTAGAATTAGGCTTGAATTGGCGAATTTGATATTTTGGCGATTTCCGATTGATAGGCGAGATTTGTATATAGGGGTTGGAATGGAATTCTGAGAGTTCCAGTAGCTTCGTTATGTCATTTGGGATGTGTGTGCGAAATTTCAGGTCATTTGGACGTGGTTTGGTCAGGCTTTTGATCAAAAGCGTATTTTGGAAGATTTTAGAAACTTAGGCTTGAATCCAATGTATTTTGGGTGATTTGATATTTTATGAGGTGTTTTGATGATTGAAACATGTTTGAATAAGATTTTAGGATGTGTTGGTGCTTTTGGTTGAGGTCCAGGGGGCCTCGGGTGAGTTTCGGGTTTTTAATCGGATCATTTGAGATTTCAGAAAAATTGCACATTTTAGGTTCCAGCTGTTGTAGACATTTTGGTCTTCGCGTTCGCGAAGAGTTTGTTGAGTAAGGTGAAAGTTTGGCCTTCGCTCGCGAAGGGCTGCGAAGCTGTGCATCGCGCTTGCGAGAAGGCACTCGCGACTGCGTAGAGGAAGTTGGATCAGATGGGTTCAAGGTCATTTGTTCATCGCGTTCGCGTGGGGGGGTAAGCGCATTTGCGAAAGTTTAGGTGGAGGAAGAATTGCTTTCCTGATGGGTTGTACGCGTTCACATAGAGGAAAAAGTGGTCAACGTAAGTTTGTGCTTCGCGAACGCGAAGGTTTGACCGCGTTCGCGAAGAAGGAAAGGCAGGCCTGGGCAGAATGTATTAAACTCGTCTTGTTCGCGAATGTGGGTCTATTTTCACCTATAACTGCTCATTTTTGGAGATTTTTGAAGGGGATTAAAGAGGGAATCATTGGGAGTTAAGATTCTCGGACTAAAAACTTGATTATTATGTGAATTCTACCTAGAAAATCATGAACACTAAGCCAAAATTTGAAGAACTAGGGCTTGAGAAATTGGACTTTTGATTTGGGATTTGAAGGGTTATTTTTGGACGGATTTTGATGTTTTTTGTATGTACGAACTTGTGTGAAGATTAGGAATCGATTGATGTAAAAAATTTTGAGTTCTGAGAAGAGGGCCGGGGCTCGGGTTTTGGCAATTTCGGGATTTTTGGTATTTTTCGATTGTTTTCACTTGGGCTTCGTTCCCTTAGCATATTTTGACGCTGTGATTCTTACTTTGGCTAGATTCGACGTGAGTGGAGACCGATTCGAGAGGAAAATATGTTGCGGAGTAGTATTTTCACCGGTTTGAGGTATGTAACCATTGTAAATCTGGAATTGAAGGTACAAACCCCGATATTTGACTTGTTTTGATAAAAGCGATGGCGCACATACTAAGTGACGAGCGTGTGGGTGTGCACTGGTAGAGATTGTGACTTGGTCCGTCCTGTAGCGACTAGTAAGCCACGTATTTGATTTGGAAATATTATATTACATCTTGTTTTGGATATTATACTGTATTATGGGTTGTATGCCGTGTTTGGGGCCTTGTGCCGACCTGTAGCAACCCTTAGGGGCATTTTGACTATTTTTCCTCACTTTATTTGCTAGAAGCAAACCCTCATTCATGTTTTGCCTGCTTAAATATTTAAAACTGGTTTATTACACTACTCCCAATTGTGAGGACTGCCTGGGCTGAGTTCCCTAATTTCCATTGTTGTGCCCGAGAGGCT
>MU682984.1:48931-95107 GCA_026770625.1 Nicotiana glauca | reverse complement strand
TATATATATATATATATATATATATATATATATATATATATATATATATATATATATATATATATATATATATATATATATATATATATATATCGGGTTGCACGCCGCTGCGATAGTTATACGGATCGGGCTGCATGCCGCATCGATGAATATATTAGATCGGGCTGCACGCGCAGCGATATGACGCTTGGGCTGTAGGAGCCCCTCCGGAGTCTACACACCCCCAGTGAGCGTATTCGACTATAAATATTATGATCGGACTGTACGCCGCAGCGGTTACTATGATTTCTATCTTTTTGAGATATAAATGAGTCGAGCGCTGAGAGTGATATTGAGCGATGAGAGTTGAGTCAGGAGTGACTGAGAGGTTGCCCGAGGGGCCATATTCTGATTGGTTCTTTGCCAGAGGGGCCCTATTATGTTGTTTCTACTGTTTCACTCTTCTTTTAAACAAGTCTCTGTTGGGTATATTGCTAAATAACTGATTTTAATGTTTTATATTAGAAATGATGATTCTTTTGACGGAACTGATTTTAGGTTATATGTTTTTGAACTACTCATCACTTCATTTAGTAATTATTTACTTTGGTTACTTACTGAGTTTGCGTACTCACGTTACTCCCGGCATATCGTGTGTAGATCCAGGTGCCCGAGCGGCCGAGTGAGAATGTTTCAATTGTTCAGCATTTGTCGGGGATTTTGAGGTAGCTGCTTGGCGTCCGCAGCCCTGATTTCTCCCCTCTATCTTGTTATCTTTCCGCATTTTTCTAGACTATTTATATAGTGGATTTTCATACTTGTATTTGAGGCTCTAGACTCGTGACACCAGATTGTTGGGGTTGTGTAGTTATTGTTATTTTTACCTTCCACATGTTTCTGCTATTTTAACGCTTATGATGAATTTCGTATTTAAAACTTGTGATAGAAAATGGTTTAATGTTAAAGTGAAAAGGGTTATGGTTAGTTAATAGGCTGGCTTCCCTAGTAATGTGATAGGCGCCATCAGGACCGGTATTTGGGGTCGTGACAAGTTGGTATAAGAGCCTAGGTTACATAGGTCCCGCGAGTCATGAGCCGGTTTAGTGGAGTCTCGTGGATCGGTGCGGAGACGTCTGTATTTATCCTCGAGAGGCTGCAAAACCTTTAGGAAACTTCACATTCTTGAAATTCTTATCGTGCGAGTTTGTTGATACGAGTACTAAACTTCTGTTGTTCTATTCTCTCACAGATGGTGAAGACACGCGCTACCAGATGGGGTGGACGACCACTAGTGCCACCAACTGCGGCCAGCAGAGGCCGAGGACACGATCGTGGTCGTGGTAGAGGTAGAGCAGCGGTGGAAGCACCTGCAAATCCACCAGCTGCCCCAGTTCACGACCAGGTCCCAACTGTGGATGCTACAGCAACACCAGCTGTGCATATTGTGATTCCAGGCCTTCAGGAGGCTCTAGCCCAGATATTATCAGTGTGTACCGGTTTGGCTCAGGCGGTCTCAGCTACTACGACCGCAGATACTTCTCAGACGGGAGGAGGCATCCAAACTCCCATTGCTCGCACACCTGAGGAGGTTATGTAGGGACTTCAGACACCGGGGGAATCTCCAGCCCAACCGATTGCACCAGCTCAGTAGTTTGTATACCAGTTATGTCGGACGACGAGCAGCGTCGACTTGAGAGGTTTGGCAGATTCCAGCCTCCTACATTCAGCGGTGCAAAGGGTGAGGATGCCCAGGGTTTCTTGGATAAGTGCCAGAGGATGCTTTGGACAACAGGGATTCTAGATACCGGGTGGCTTACTTTAGAGGATGGATATTGTAGAGTGGAAGTGGGAGGGGATCACTATGGATTTTGTAGTTGGACTCCCTCGGACTTTGAAGAAGTTTGATGCTATTTGGATGATTGTGGATAGGCTGACCAAGTACGCGCACTTCATTCCTATCTGTACTACTTATTCTTCAGAGCGGTTAGCGGAGATATATATTCGGGAGATTATTCGGTTGCATGGTATCCCAGTTTCCATCATTTCAGATCGAGGCACTCAGTTTACTTCCCAGATTTGGAAGTCTGTTTAGCGAGAGTTGGGTACTCAGGTGCAGTTGAGCACAGCTATCCACCCTCAGACGGATGGGCAGTCCAAGCGCACCATTCAGATATTGGAGAATGTGCTACGTGCTTGTGTTATTGATTTTGGAGGTCATGGGATCAGTTTCTACCGCTTGCAGAGTTTGCTTACAACAACAGCTAACAATCGAGTATTCAGATGGCTCCATATGAGGCTTTGTACGGGAGGCAGTGTAGATCTCTAGTTGGTTCATTCGAGCCCAGTGAGGCTAGGCTATTGGGGATAGATTTGGTTCAAGATGCCTTAGATAAGGTGAAGGTGATATAAGAGAGCCTTCGTACAGCGCAATCGAGACAAAAGAGTTATGCTGACAGGAAGGTCCGAGATGTGTCTTACATGATTGGTGAGAAGGTCTTGTTGAAGGTTTCTCCCACAATGGGTGTTATGAGATTCAACAAGAAAAGGAAGTTGAATCCGTGGTTCATTGGCCCTTTTAAGGTACTTCGAAGGATTGGGGAGGTGGCTTATTAGCTTGCCTTGCCGTTCAGCTTGTCGAGTATGCATCCGGTGTTCCATGTTTCTGTGCTCCAGAAGTATATTGGAGATCCATCTCATGTTCTAGATTTCAGCACAGTTTAGTTGGAGGGTGATTTGACTTATGATGTGGAGCCAGTAGCTATTTTGAAGCATCAGGTTCAGAAGTTGATATCAAAAGATATAGCTTCAGTGAAAGTGCAGTGGAGAGGTTGGCCCGTAGAGGAGGCTACTTGGGAGACCGAGCGGGAGATGCAGAGAAGATATCCTTATCTATTTGAGGGTTCGGGTATGTTTCTTGACTCGTTTGATGACGAACGTTTGTTTTAGTTGGGGAGGATGTGATGCCCCGGCCGGTCGTCTCATGAGTTACGGTCCATTTCCTCCATTTCTGCTTCTTTATGCTTCTTTATCTGTGTTTTGTGGTATCGCATTGGTTAGATCGAGTCCGGAATGATTTTGGTAAGGTTTGAGACACTTAGTCTCTTTTAAGGAAGATTAAGTTGGAAAAGTCAACTGAATGTTGACTTATGTGTTAGAGGGCTCAGATTTGAGTTCCGGTGGTTTGGTTAGCTTTGGGAGGTGATTTGTGACTTAGGAGCGTGATCGGAATAGGTTTTGGAGGTTTGGAGTAGAATTAGGCTTGAATTGGCGAAGTTGATATTTTGGCAATTTTCGATTGATATGAGAGATTTGGATATAGGGGTCAGAATGGAATTCCAAAGTTGCAATGGCTTCGTTATGTTATTTGGGATGTGTGTACAAAATTTTAGGTCATTTGGATGTGGTTTGATTGGGCTTTTGATCAAAAGCGTATTTCGGAAGATTTTAGAAACTTAGGCTTGAATCCGATGTATTTTGGGTGATTTGATGTTGTTTGAGGTGTTTTGATGATTGGAACAAGTTTGAATAAGGTTTTAGGATGTGTTGGTGCTTTTGGTTGAGGTCCCGGGGGCCTCGGGTGAGTTTTGGGTGGTCAATCGGATCATTTGAGAGTTCAGAAAAATTACAGATTTTGAGTTCCAACAGTTGCATACATTTTGGTCTTCGTGTTCCCGAGAGGACCCTCGCGTTTGCAAAGAGTCTGCTAAGGGAGGTTAAAGTTTTGCCTTTGCGTTCGCGAGGCAGGTGTCGTGTTAGCGAAGGGCCACAAAGTTGTGCACCACATTTATGAGAAGGCACTCGCGATCGCGTACAGGGAGTTGGGTCAGATGGTTTCAAGGTCATTTGTTCATCGCGTTCGCGTGGGGGGTGAGCATATTCGCGAAAGTTTAGGTGGAGGAAGCATCACGTTCACGATGGGTTGTACGCGTTGGCATAGAGGAAAAAGTGGTCAACGTAAGTTTGTGCTTCGCGAACGCGAAGGTTTGACCGCATTCGCGAAGAAGGAAAGGCAGGCCTGGGCAGAATGTTTTAAACTCGTCTTGTTCGTGAATGTGGGTCTATTTTCACCCATAGCTGCTCGTTTTTGGAGATTTTCTAAGAAGATTAAAGAGGGATCAAGGGGAATCGTTGGGAGGTAAGATTCTCGGACTAAAAACTCGATTATTATGTGAATTCCACCTAGAAAATCATGAAAATTAAGCCAAAATTTAAAGAACTAGGGCTTGAGAAATTGGACTTTTGATTTGGGATTTGAAGGGTCATTTGTGGACGGATTTTGAAATTTTTTGTATGTACGAACTCGTGGGAAGATAAGGAATCTACTGATGTAAAAATTTCTAAGTTCCGAGAAGTGGGCCCGGGGCTCGGGTTTTGGCAATTATGGGATTTTTGGTATTTTTCAATTGTTTTTGCTTGGGTTTCGTTCCCTTAGCATATTTTGACGTCGTGATTCTAATTTTGACAAGATTCAACGTGAGTGGAGGCCGATTTGAGAGTCAAAGGCATCTATTTTCACTGGTTTTAGGTAAGTAACCATTCTAAATCTAGAACTGAGGGTACAAACCACGGTATTTCACTTGTTTTGATAAAAGCAGTGGCGCACATGCTAGGTGACGAGCCTGTGGGTGTGCACCAGCAAGGATTGGGACTTGGTCTGTCCCGTAGCGACTATTAAGCCGCATATTTGGTTTGGAAATATTATATTACTTCTTGTTTTGGATATTATACTGTATTATGGGTTGTATGTCGTGTTTGGGGCATTGTGCCGACCTGTAGCAACCCTTAGGGGCATTTTGACTATTTTTCCTCACTTTACTTGCTAGAAGCAAACCTTCAGTCATGTTTTACCTACTTAAATGTTTATAATTGGTTTATTACACTACTCCCAATGGTGAGGACTGTCTAGGCTGAGTTCCCCAACTTCCATTGTTGTGCCCGAGAGGCTGTGAGGTTAAAGACTGAGAGAGGTTGAGAACCCCAATATATATATATATATATATATGGATTGGGCTACACGCCGCAATGATACTTATATGGATCGGGTTGCACGCCGTAACGATGTATATATTGGATCGGGATGCATGCCGTAGTGATATGACACTTGGCTGTAGGAGCCCCTCTGGAGTCTGCACACCCCCAGCGATCGTAGTCGTCTATAAATATATAAATCGGGCTGCATGCAACAACGGTTACTATGATTTCTATCTTTATGAGATATAAATGAGCCGAGTGCTGAGAGTGAGCACTAAATGACGAGAGTTGAGTCACGAGTGACTGAGAGGCTGCCCGAGGGGCCCTATTATGCTGTTTCTACTGTTTCACTCTTCTTTTAAATAAGTCTTTGTTGGGTATATTGCTAAATAGCTGATTTCAATGTTTTAAATTGGAAATGATGATTCTTTTGACGGAACAGATTTTAAGATTATATGTTTTTGAACTGCTCGTCGCTGCTTTCAGTACTTATTTACTTTAGTTACTTACTGAGTTGGCATACTCACGATACTCCCTGCACCTTGTGGCAGATCCAGGTGCCCGAGCGGTCGAGTGAGAGCTTTTTAGTTTTTCAGCATTTGCCAGGGATTTCGAGGTAGCTTCTTGGCGTCCGCAGCCCTGATTTCTCCCCTCTATCTTGTTGTCTTTTCGCATTTTTCTAGACTATTTATGTAGTGGATTTTCAGACTTGTATTAGAGGCTCTAGACTCGTGACACTAGATTGTTGGGGCTGTGTAGTTATTATTATTTTTACCTTCCGCATATTTCTGCTATTTTAACGCTTATGATGAATTTCGTATTTAAAACTTGTGATAGAAAATGGTTTAATGTTAAAGTGAAAAAGGTTGTGGTTAGTTAATAGGTTGGCTTGCCTAGTAATGTGATAGGCGCCATCACGACCGGTATTTGGGGTCGTGACAATATCTCCTCTGCAAATCCTCCTCGATCTCCCAAGTAGGCTCCTCGACGGGCCGACCACTCAACTGCACTTTCACTAAAGCTATATCATTTGATCTCAACTTTCAGACCTACCGCTCCAAAATAGCCACTGGCTCCACATCATAAGTCAAATCACCATCTAACTGAATCGTGCTGAAATCCAAAATATGAGACGGATCGCTGTCATAATTTCGGAGCAAAGAAACATGAAATACCGGATGCACACCCAACGCTCATAAGCCACCTCCCTAATCCTTCGAAGCACCTCAAAAGGCCCAATGAACCGAGGGCTCAACTTGTCTTTCTTCCCAAATCTCATAACACCCTTCATGGGTGAAACCTTTAGTAGAACCTTCTCCCCAACCATATAAGACACATCACGAACCTTCCTGTTAGCATAACTTTTTTATCTTGACTAGCTGTACGAAGCCGTTCCTGAATCACTTTCACCTGGTCCAAAGCATCCTGTACCAAGTCTGTACCCAAAAGCCTAGCCTCACCCGGCTCAAACCAATCTACTGGAGATCTATATTGTCTCCCATATAAAGCCTCATATGGAGTCATTTGAATACTCGAATGATAACTGTTGTTATATGCAAACTCCACGAGCAGTAGAAACTGATCCCATGAACCCCCGAAATCAATGACACAAGCACGCAGCGTGTCCTCCAATATCTAAGTAGTGCGCTCGGACTGTCCATCCATCTGAGGGTGAAAAGCTATGCTCAGCTCAACCTGAGTACCCAACTCTCACTGCACGGCCCTCCAAAACTACGATGTAAACTGAGTACCTCTATCTGAAATGACGAAAACTAGGACACCATGCAGGCAAACAATCTCTCGGATATAAATCTCAGCTAACCCCTCTGAAAAATAGGTAGTACATACAGGAATGAAGTGCGCGGACTTGGTCAGCCGATCCACAATCACCCAAATAGCATCGAACTTCCTAAAAGTCCATTGGAGTCCAACTACGAAATCCATGGTGATCGTCTCCCACTTCCACTCTGGAATATCTATCTACTGAAGCAAGCCACATGGTCTCTGATGCTCATATTTTACCTGCTGACAATTGAGACACTGAGCTACAAATCCCACTATATCCTTCTTCATTCTCCTCCACCAAAGATAGAGTGCTTAAGGAAGGTGTAACCATTAATACATATTATATCAATCCCTAATCCAAAAGCCTTCATTACATACCGGAAAAAATCCTTGATTTTAAGCCGAGTGAGCTGCATTAGTAATGATCTACATGGGGGCAAGCTTATGGTACCGGAAGCCATACTTGTGACATTCTCTAAAGAGATATGAGTGAACTTTTCATTGAGTGCTAAATTTTTAAGTGAGCTTGGTAAATGGACTGTAGATGAGGAGGAGTTTGGAATCCACCATGACCTACAAGTTAGAGCGGAAGTCCTTAATGCGAAAGTCAGCCCTTGATACTCAAATGACATCAGAGCTATATGAGCATAAATATTTAACTTGTTGCTTTGTAAATAATGCATGATGGTGTGGGTAATATTTGGTACTGAGGTGTGAATGGTTCACCCATGGCTAGCTGTAATGTCCCTTAACTTTTGGAGGTGAGAACTATTTTATTTGCTCGAGTACAAGCAAAGTCTTAAGTTTGGAAAACTTGATAAGTGGGAATTTTGACTACTTATTAGTGAATTTTAGCTTTTGTTTTAGTCTAAAAGCATTGAATTGTGTTCCCGAAACTGATGAAATGTGCTAAATTGTAGGAATGTTGGAAGTTGGACTCCCGAGATGAAATCTGGCTCAAAAAGGAGTAATCTAAACTCAAGGCAACAAAAGGCACAGAAGCTACAAAATGCGGACCGCAGAATTTCATTTGTGGATGCATATGAAGAAAAGCCCATCAGACTTTCTGGAAAATTGCGGACTGCACAAGAATTGTATGACCGCAAAAACTGGGCTAGGAACAAATTTTAGAGAGCGTGCAAATTCCCAAGTTCCTAGTCCCTTAAGATTGCAAATTGTGCGGCCGCACTAGAAGTGCCTTGCGACTGCAGAAGTATAGGTGCAGACCGCAGAAGACCAAGTTGTTGCCGCAGTGAAATCTACGAATCACATAAATGATGCCTCACTGTCGCAGTCAAGAATTGTGCCGCCGTAGAACCCCAGCTCCGACAAGATGAAGAATTCTGCCGACCGCACATGGAATTGTGCGGCCGCAAAACCTCCTGAGAGGCATTTTTGTCCGAAATTGTCAGATTTGTATCCATTGAAGAGTTTCACGAAATTAGGTCATGTTTTGAATATTCAATGTGTTGTAGCCATTTCTTTTCTTCTTTAGGAAAATTTAACTTATTTTGATAATTTAACATTGGATTTCTATATTTTTTTAATCTTTCAGTATGAGTTTTATCAACTTCTTCTTTGTTTTCTTCTATACCTACTATGAGTAGCTAGATTTTTACTAGGGTTGTGACCCAACCCTAGTGTGTAAACCTTAATGGCTGATTAATTTTATGTTTGTGTATGAACAGGTGTTTATTTTTTAGCATAGTTCATGCTTCAATTGTGAAATTAACGGTTGCAAATATTGATCCATGCCTATTTGACTTAGTCTCTTCTTGAGAAAGAGGTACCTAGTCTAGATGACTTAGCTAGCAAGAAATTAGGTCAATTAAGAGATCGATTAACCCAATTAAAGGGTTCATCTCACGCCCTAAAACTACGTGACTGGCACTCGGTACTCTACCCGACCCGAGCAAACCATCCCATAAATTAAATACTCATTTGTACGCCTAATAGCGGTGTGAAAGCCTCTTGAAATACAATTACTTTAAGATATAATCCAAAACATGAAAATATCTTTAAGCAAATATTTCCTTCAAAGAAAAACTCCATAAAGATAAAAGAAAGTTCCGTTCATGCATGCCATATGAGTAACCATAGGATTACAACCCAAAAATGAATACTACTATTTTCTATGGAATTTCTATAACACGAAATGACATAACCAACCAAGTCATAACCCGGTGACTCAAAGAATAATAATATAATAAAGTTCTCCACGGGTGCAAGGGTGGAATCTCACCAAAAGTATCAACGGAAAATATAGACCTACCCTTCCACGTGGTCCAAGCTGCTTAGCTCCAACCCCTAAAAACAAAAATGAAAATGTGGCCGAAAGGCCTAAGCTCCACATGACTAGTACAAATAATGAACCGTTCCCTATCAAAATATTGGACAAGCCTTAAAGAGTTGTAAGATATGCAATAACGATTAATATAATAGAGAAGCATTTGTATCAATTAACAATTTAGAAAATAAAATAAAATAATAAGATAACACATATTTCAATGTCTTCCTTTAGCATTGATATTTACAAAAATCATGTTAGATTCTTCGTTTACCGAGAGCACTATACTATCACTGACACGAGGAAAAGTCAACTAGGTTATGTACCTAGTGGCAAGTATTATATAACCTACTTGCTCAGTTCATCTCATTGTTGGTGCCGCATGAATCGACTCAGTCATGCTAATAAAGTAGCACAATAGTACCCCCTAATAGGAAGTACTCTTCCGTAGTTCCCAACCGTAAGGTAGATTCTACGCCTACACCGGCACGTGTAGTTTCATGACCTAATGAGAAAAAATATCCAAGGTCAATCTCGGTGAACTTAAGTAACTCCCAAAACCTTTGAATTTATCAATGATAATATTTATAGCCAATTCAACTATTTGAAAATAGTTTAACCCAATGTATTTCACAACTCATGTATTTGTATTTTCAAAAAAATACTACAAGTGCTTCTCCTTTATTTAGTTTTAAAATTTTAAATAACATCTCATGAAAATAATATTGGTAGCACTCAAATTTTTTATGATGCAAGAAATGGTACAATCTCAATTTGCTCGTCCTCACAATATAGGACTCACATTTAGAAGCTCAATTTAATCGTGTTTCAATATGAGTTTGGAGAAAAGCTCCGAAGGTAATAAGTTTCAACGTACCTCAAATTGCTTCCAACCTTACCCCGAATGATCCGATAATGCCGACAAGTTACAGTCTACATATACGAACTCACATAATTCAATAACGCATCACAACAATACCAACTAACCCAACTAAGTGTCTAACACTTTTAAGTCTACTTTCATAAGTTTAGAAAAAATCCTCATTTCACCATTTCAAGGTAAACCCTTGAATTTTAACTCCAAATCCTTCATTAAATGTATCATGGGATCTATTCGTTCCATTAAAAGCTTGAAATAACATCGTTCAAGAAAGACCCAATACTATTCATCATCCCTACCAACCAACTCTTCTAGGGTTTCATGAATAGATGTTTAAATAAAATTCTACCTTCATAATACACTCTACTATGTCCATGGAGTATAATACCTAAGTTTGGAGTGAAAATATTACCTCTTTGTCAAACCTAGAATTTTCAAGATTTGAGTTCTTGAAGTGTCTTTGAGATTTTATTCAAAGATCTATGAATTCCATGACGTTGGAGGATTAAGAGATGTAATAAATGAACCAAATCTATCAATAAAAGGCATTTAATTCTTACCTTGAGGATGCATTAATGGAGTAGAAGCTCTCTCTTCTTTCTAACCTAAAAAAACTTGACCCAAATAATATTTCTCACTCTCGGATAGCTTATAAAAAGGCTGCTTCAATGATTCTCGCGGGACAGCTGCGACGCATCCCCATTGCGCGACCTGCCCCTTCGCTACAAAATTTGGACGCCTTGGCGGACTTCACTGCCCATTGAGTTTCCTTTGGCCAATCACAAGTAAGTTTCCCTTCAAATTCATTCTCTTTTGTTCCTTGTCTTTTCCACTTAATACATTTCGTTTCCCCCCCATTTCTCGACACATAGTAAATTCAATTTGTTTCAAATTTTATTAAATTCTTCAAATGACTTAGCTTAGTCACATGGTTCCTAGTTCCAACATTCTCCCTTTTTCGTTCTTGCTAAAAAAATTCAATTATTACTAAAATAAATACTCTTAATCAATCTAAATACTTATTCCATGGAACTATAATTAATTCCAAGCTATATCAAAGTTACTTACAAGTGCTCCCATGACTTCGTTCTATTCGTATAACCATGTAGCTTGACCTTAATTATACTGCGATCTCAAATTCAAAATTAATCTGATTAATTATATAAATTCACGAGGTTGTACAGTTCAACCTAGAGATAGTAGCAACCCGACTTGAGCTTTTATCAACCATTTTGGTAGATACTCATTTGGTCATGAGAAAGCCAATTTTGGCAAAATCACTCTCCGACTGAGAGGTATTGAGTGGGCAACGTAGTGTTGTGAGCTATAATACATCCCAGTCAAAAAACTAGCATAAAAGTTTTTAACCCATTAGACAAACACCTAGGTCATGGTCACAGCCCTAGCCTTTTTATATCTTTGAAAAATACTCAAAAACAATCATCTCTAATTTTATGCCTTTAGATTTGACATTACCTTAATTTTAGAAGTAGAAACAAAAACCTATTTGTGGAAGTGCAATCTAGATACTTTACATACTCATTCCGAATATATACTAATAACTCTCATCTTGGTTCCATGTGGATTTGATCCCGACTCCTTGTTGGGTTTTATTATTGCAAAAGATTGTGTCATACCTCTTTAGAGGCATGCATTTGGACATGATCATCTGCTTCCATATTTTCTTCTCTCAAAATATGTATGATCGATCATTCCCTAAATCGTGCAAGAAATGCTTGAACCTTATTCATATATTGATGCATGCATTCTGTCCTTGTGTCAAAAATCCTGTACACTTGGTTTACTACCAATTGAAAATCACATTTGATCTCGATAACCTCGTAGCAAAGTCCCCAGCCAATTCAAGTCCTATAACCAAAGCCTTATGTTGATATCCCAATTTTTCCTTATATATTTTAAATATGCAGGAATACCTTCGAAATAGCATATATAAGCATGCATAAAATTTTTATTATTTTTTTCATTATTTTAAGGGTTTAAATTAATTTATTTCCCCCTTTTTATCCATAAAACCCCAATAAATATTTTTTCAAATTATTTTTGTGATGATTTACTCATTTAATTGCTATACTTATGTCAAAATATGGCTCATACATTTTTCATACATTTTTATAATTACATTTAGTATTTTTTTAAAGCTAAATTGCCTATAATTACAATGTTAGCCCTTTTAATGTATAATTATATTTTATATGCATAAAATTGGTCCCTATATTTTTTAAAATGATAATTATATATTTTAAATTATTTTGGCATCTTGAATTATTTTCCAAAAATTACTTATTATTTATTAAACTTAAAATAGGAAAAAACTGGCTATATAAATAATAGCCAAATTTGGCTTTCAATTGTAGCCCAAATTGGACCCAATCCCTAGCCCAATTTCCTATTAAATAACCCGGCCAGACCCTATTAAACCTTACCCAAACCCAGAACCCACCTACCCGGTTAAATTTTGACTGTTGATCTCCTAGATCAACAGCCCAAACAAGCCCTTTCCTTTTTAATTCTTAAACAACCCCTAACCCTACTCATTCTCCAAAACCCCCCGCCGCCTTGAAATTCTCTCTGCTCTCAAACACTCTCAACCTAACCCTATCTTTCAATCGCCGACCTTCTTCTCCGGCCTTCTCCGGCGACCATCGTTCAACCCCAAGCCTCCAATGGCTCATCCATTGCCTTACTCATCTTCTCTGAGGCCTTCAAGGGCCCTGGGCCACGCTGATTTATGTCTAGGGTTGTTGTTTTGGCTGTTCATGACTTCTCCGGTGTGATTCTAAGCAAAATCACACTATATTGGTTACGATCTTTGAAGTTCTAAACAGGTTCTTCTGTTTTTATTTGGGTTTCTTCTGAAACCGTAATTTTTGTTTACACCTCCTAGATCTGGGATATTTTTAAACGATTCAAGTCTGCTCCTTTTATGTTTTACACTGTTCTTAAACTTCTCTCGCAAAATCATCGATTTTAAGTTGTTTTACTTTGTTTTAAAATTAGGGTCTTTCAGGTTTTCTTCTACACTTTGTTTAAATCGATTCTTCATGTTTGAACTTCTATTATTCGGATATCTCGAATGATTCTATGCTTTTACTCCTTTTCCAACTCGTTTATGTTGAAAACCCTAATTTTCTAGCCTCAACCTTGGGTTTTTGAGTTTTATTTTGATCATATGTTCAGTAATCTGTGTGTTTCTATGATTCTGTGATTTTTTTTGCCCCACGTTTGTTTGCTATGTTCTTAGTTGTGGTTATCCCTGCCTATTATGTAATTTTGCCTATTTGGTTCACCAACGCTTCTGATTCTTCACTTCTCCTACATGTATCATGCTTAGCTTACTAATTTAGACCATGCTCTACATGAATCCCTAATTTTATGTGTGATTCTTGTCCTACTCGGCCTCTTAGGGTTCTGATTTTGCTTACCATGTGCTTGTTTTTATAGAGTGGTGCTAAATCAGTATTACCTCCTATTCTTGCATCCCTGAATCTTTGTGATTGATCTTTCGTGATTATTCTACTGACTTTTACCTTGTCGAACTGTGACGACTCGACCCGTTGTCTCAGGAGTTACCACCCTGTTTCCCCCATTTTATGCTTCTTCATGTTTCATTATCAGTATTTGGTGTGTTAGAGTTGATTTGGATTGGTTTTGGTAGAAAATGAGACACTTAGTCTCTTTAAGGAAGGCTTGTTTTGGAAAAGTCAACCGAATGTTGACTATTGAGTTAGAGGGTTCGGATGTGATTTTCGGTGATTCGATTAGCTTCGAGGGATTATTTGTGACTTAGTAGTGTGATCGGAATTTATTTTGGAGGTCCGGTGTAGAATTAGGCTTGAATTGGTGAAGTTAACATTTTGGCGATTTCCGGTTGATAGGTGAGATTTTGATCCGAGGGTCGGAATGGGATTCCGAGAGTTTCTGTAGCTTCGTTAGGTGATTCTGGATGTGTGTCCAAAATTTCATGTTATTCGGAGGTCATTTGGCTAGATTTTTGATCGAATGCGTGTTTCGGAAGTTTTTGAAGAACTCAGGCTTGAATTCGATGTAATTTGATGATTTTGGTGTTAGTTGAGGTGTTTTGATGATTGGATCAAGTTTGAATAATGTTTTAAGATGTGTTGGTACTTTTGGTTGAGGTCCCGGGGGCCTCGGGGTGATTTTGGATGGCCATCGGGATGAATTTTGGACTTGTGAGATTTTGGTGTTGCTGGTATCTGGTATTTATTTCCGCATCTGCGGAAAAGGGGCCGCAGATGCGGAGAAGGGTTCGCAAGTGCGAACTTGACCAATTAGAGGAATCTCGTAGAAGCGGATGTATTCCCGCAGATGCGGTGTCCGCAGGAGCGAAAATTGACCGCAGAAGCGGTCCTGAGGAATTTTGAAGAATCCGCATAAGCGGAGGAATTGCCGTATAAGCGGTAACCGCATATGCGGTATCTGGGTCACAGAAGCGGAAAAAGGCCTGGATAGAAGGGTTTTAAAATAACATTTCATCTGCGAGCTTGGGATATTTTCCACCATTTTTTAACAACCTTAAGAGCTATTCGACGAGAATTGAAGGTGATTTCGACTGGGATTGATTGGAGGTAATTTATATGACCTTAAAACACGATTATTATGTGAAATTTATGGAAATTTAGCCTAAAATTGATGAACTAGGGCTTGTGTTTATTATATTTTAAATTGGGATTTGATGGGTCATTTGAGCTCGAATTTGAGAGTTCTTGGTATGTATGAACTCGTGAGAAGATGAGGAATCCATTGATGTTAAATTTTTTGATTTTAGAGGAGTGGGTCGGGGCTCGGGTTTTGCTAATTTCGATATTTTTTCTATTTTTCGATTATTTTCGATTGGGTATTGTCCCATTGGCATATTGTGATGTATTCGCTCTGATATTGGATAGATTCGACGCGCGTGGAGGCCGGTTTGAGGGGCAAAGGCATCGCGAGCTAGAGATTTCACCGGTTCGAGGTGAGTAATGATTGTAAATGATATCCTGAGGGTTTGAAACCCCAGATTTGCACACCATAGTGCTATATTGAGGTGACTTATATGTCGGATAGCGAGCGTGGGGTAGAGCACCATTGGGGATTGTGACTTGGTCCGTCCCGATTGATGATTTAACCGCGTATTTGACTGGAACATATTTGCTATTATCATGGTTTGGGTTGGTTGCCATATTTGGGCTTCGTGCCAATTATTTGAACCCTTTGGGGATTTTATCACTGTTTCCTCACTATTTAACATACTACTTGAACTCAGTCCTATTGATTTTACTGATTTACAAACTCAGCCGTTTAAATTGAACTTTGAGACTTAAATGAAATTTTCCACTGTTAATTGGGCTGAGCATTACTATTTTTATTGATGCCCGAGGGGCTTATGATGTTTTGTGGACTGAGTGAGGCCGAGAGCCATATGTGAGGATATGTTGAGTGAAGTGAGGAGGCTTTCAGGCCTCGAGTGTTATGTGAGGAGACTTTTAGGCCTCGAGTGTGATGTGAGAAGGCTTTCAGGCCTTGTTTTATATGTCACGAGGTGGCTTGATATAGCGTTTGGGCTGTAGGAGCCCTTCCGGAGTCTGCACCCCCAAAGTGAGTGCAGGTACCCATATGGATCGAGTTGGATGCCGCAGCGAGATATGGATCGGGCTGCACGCCGCTACGATATGTGGATCGAGTTGCACGCTGCAGCGGTTACTATATGATACTGTTCTGAGAGTGATCTGAGAGAGGGAGCACGAGGGGCTGGTATAGTTTGAGATATTGCCCGAGGGGCAAACTTTTATGTGCTCATCTTGCATACTTATTTGCCTTTTTACCTGTTATACTGTGGTATTTGTGCCCGAGGGGCAGATTTTCTGTGCTTATCAGCACTAACTGTTTTGAAATTGTTTTCGTAGTTATTGAAAAGATCATTTTCAAAAGAGATTTGAACTGAGCCAAGGTATTTCTAAAGATTTCACATATTTCACTATTTTTTCAGAAATTTGTACCCGACTTCTATACAGCATGTTGGTTGCTTTACATGATTTCTTGCTGTTCAGTTATTATTTACTTTTATTACCCATTGAGTTGGAGTACTCACTTTACTCCCTGCACCTCATGTGTAGATGCAGGTATTTGTTCACCCGGTAACGGGTTTTGAGCTGGTTGAAGATTTTGCTATCGTAGCTGAGCAAGGTGACCGCCAGCATTCGCGGCACCGGATTTCTTCCTTGATTTCTAAATTCTATTCTATATATTACTGGCCTTGTAGTTGTATTTAGACTCCTCTAGATGCTTGTGACTTGTGACACCCCAGTTTGGGCTGTGTTTGGTTGTACTTCCGCCAAGTAATATTATTGCATCATCTTTAAAATTGTTTATACATGTTATCTATTTTTGAAAAAGGCAAGTAGGGTTGGTTGGCTGGCCTTGTCTTCACGAGAGGCTCTATCACGACCAGAGCGGGGTTTGGGTCGTGACAAGTTGGTATTAGAGCCTAGGTTACTAGGTCTCACGAGTCATGAGCAGGTTTAGTAGAGTATCACGGATTGGTACAGAGACGTTTGTATTTATCCTCGAGAGGCTGCAGGACCTTTAGGTAAACTTCACCTTCTTGAATTCTTATCATGCGTCCTTGATTCAGCTTGAAAAGAAACTCTTGAAATTCCTTCCACGCGTTCGTAAGCGCACATGAGCGTTCAATATCAGATGTGCCTTGATGGCTTATGATTCCCCGATCAAAGGACAAGATGTAATCTCTGTGAGTTTATTTTGGGCTAGTCTGGAGGACTTGATGTCCGGTCCTTGCCTATGGCTTGAGCACCGAGGTGCTAATTGTGTGAGCAAGTGTTTTGAACCTATATGTTCGGTATTGTCCTTATTAACCGGAATGGCAGTTGGATATCCATGTGATGAGTATGTTAGTACTGTAAGATGTATCTATATGATTTGGTAGTAACGAAAAAGTCTGCTGGATAATAGATGAACTGTTAAGTGTTCGATTCCTATTATGATTTGATGTGTAGCCAGAGTTATGGGCGCGTGAAGAATATTTTTGTGTCTCCTAGTTGGGGAGGGAAGTGCATTACATGTGGCGGTATGAGTTCAGGCCCAAGAAGACTAAATGACTGTGTAATGTGTATGATAGTGGAAGGTATGTAGAAATATTAAATTGAGGCGAAGCAGGTGGGTTATCTCATGCGGAGTGTTCTTAGTGGTATGATCCCTAGGTGTATGTTAGAAGATCTCATGTGTAATTGAAAAGTACGTGTTAAAATTTGAAAATTCGGGTTGCTTAAGAGAGTGGACTCAACTGATGTGGGGATGAATGCGAGATTGCAGAGGATTATAGTACTAGATGATCTGTATTTTCACAAACTTGTAAATGATTTGAGTTTAATCTCACTATGGTATTGTGGCATCATTAGAGTAAAAGTGTTATGGGTTATTGAGTGTGTCCTGATATATGGCTTTGAGCCAAGTTGGGGAGGTTGCTGTTGATTAGCTGATTGCACGGTTATGTGCTATGTTGGTTTCGGTTTGAGGCATGCTGGCGAATTAGTTCTGGTCACAGAAATTAAACCGAGGATGGCACGAGTGAAGCAAAATTGTGACGGAGGTCATATTATGCTTTATAGAGTATTAGAATCACGAAATGTCTAAAGTGTTATTGGCAAAGGATGGACAGCGTATAGAGCAGGAAGTTACGTGGTTGTATTGAGATGAAGATATCATTTTGCGGTATCGGAGTGCCAATGAGACACGAGTGGTTCTGTCTATCAGGTCAGGTGATTTGCAGTTTGAATAAGAGAGAATGACTTTCGAAAATGGTTCTAATGTGTTCAAGAGTCTATAGGGACCAATCAGGTATCTTAAAGTTGCATGTGTGGTTAGAAACTGTGTTTTCATTGGAAGAGGTTCAAATTTGTGGCATTTCTATGTTAATTATGGGATTCTATGCATCAGTATCAGGAAAGCAAAGGCAACGGATTTAGATTCACAGGAAGTTCTTCAAAATAAAGTAATGTGATGTTTTTGGGAATATTCGAGGGAGAGTATTCAGCGGCTTATGGGTTTCAGACAGTGTGGTTCATGCTTGGGTCTTATGTGGTAATCCTAGGTGAGGCATTGTGGTGCTACAGCAAGAGGAAATATCAAGTTGAGGATGGAACAGAAAGAAATTTAGATGGGTGGAGTATCTTGATAGAAGACCGAATCGGTATGGTAAGGATGTGATTAATTCCATGCGTGTGTTCGAGGCAATGAGTTCGTATAGGTATTTTGCGGTAAAGCTCTTGAGTTCTGACAATTTGTTTAGCTAGGTCTAGTTAGAAGGATTTAGTCCTGATAGTTTAGCTTTTGCAAATGGAATTGGGAGAGAATTCTTGTTGGGTTTCTTCGTGGTTTGGAGATGTATATTTTCTATGCACATGCGGAGCATGGAGTGTTTAATTATTTTTCTTCTAGATGGGATCAATGGAAGTTCTCGACTAGTTGAGTGCGTAGATGTCTGCAGCGCGAAAGGGAGATAAAAGTTCTCATGTTATCTTTGGATGGTATGGTATATGCGATATGTTGTAGAGGATCGAGACTGCATGTGCAAGGTTTCAGTTCAGTTCTGAAAAGATGTTCATAAAGCTCCTAGGCAATGGGTAGCCTCAGATAATCAAGGAAATGGTACTGCTAAATGGAAGTGATGTGACAAGAGTATTTGTCTCGGAAAGGGGTAATGTGACTTAACTTATGATACTTCGGTAGTATTGCGGCGCTTTCTTGTTAGGTCAATTGCCGATATCTGATTTTGTTTGATGGCACATGGAAAATTTTAGAATATCTTTCGTGGAATGATTGGGTACTTGAGGTGTGATATGTATTCATACAGCAGAATTCGGGATCAGGTATAGTGATTCGTGTGCTATATGGAGTTGGAGACTAGGAGTTCTCAGGTACAGACTATGTAGTAGTTGTGGATCGTGTGTATCGGCACTGTTTAGCGGCTATTGGGATTTCAAGGCCCGAGTGGATCTTCCTTCGCCGGGCAAGGTTTTGGATTTCGATATTGATTTGGTGCCGGGCACCGTATCGTACGGCTCTGGCAGGAGTTGTAGTAGTAGAAGGAGAAGCTTCAGGCTCCTTGGTAATGAGTTCGTTGGCAGGCTGATATGGCTACGTATTCAGCTTGAGTTGCTTTTCGGTGTTGTGAGACGTTATAATTTGTTGGTTATGGGCACATGTGGTACGGTTCTATTAGGGATTCATAGTGAAAGTTAAGCGGGAAGAGTAATTGGTGTTGCTCGGTAAATGGAGTGTTGGTTATGACCTATCGGGTTGCGTGTCGTATGTTATCTGTTTCACCATTGGTGTAATAAATTGCTTGGGTTCCAGACATCAAATTGTGCGTGGCTGTCGATTTTGAGCTTAGTGATTCGAGGTCTTTCATGTGTAACAGTGTTTGGATAGGATCGCGCATTATGGCGAGGCCACGTGGAGATATGACCTTTCGGGGTAGATTCAGGTGTTCTATTTTTATGATATGAGACGGGGTCTCAACCTTGTGTGGTGATGGCATTGATGAGCTTGAGGTACAGCTCTTTCGTTTGAGTCATTTTTCATGATTTGAGTATATTCAAGTCGTTTCTTATTCGTGCGCGTATTATACAAGTTGTGGCTTAGGCCTGTATTGAGGTGTTATATCACCAGAGTGGTGTGTTGGATTCGAGGTGATCATTGGGGTCACTAATGAATACGAACGGATTTGATTTTAGCTTGTTGGAAGGATAATATCGAGGTTCGGCTCGGAATCTGCTGTGGTATTAGTCAAAAGGGAAGTGGCTTCATGAATGGTTGATCTGAGAAATGGTTACAGTTTATTGCGTGTTTCATTTATCGTTGGCAGTATATGAAAGTGTTGGAATAAGACCTTAGTTGATAAGAGGTTTTCTACCGATATTCGGGTGTTGTGGGCAACTGCTGTGAATAGAAGTTATCGTTTTGAGTGTTTGGGTTATGTAGGATATCATGTGATTGCACCTGAGGTTGTAGGTATGGGTTATTATAGCTAGTTCGAGCTTATTCAGAATATAGATGCGAGGTTCTGATCTTGTGTATGATTTCGGAAAGTGCAATGTGGTTCTATGGTTTATGGACTAGATGGATTGTGGAATTTCAGCTATGTTGTGTTGGCGGACCTATGCGATATAGGGTGACGTGGGATCACCCCCGGGTATATGCTTGGTAAGGTCATTCAGCTATTGGTTGGCTTCTAAGACAACTCTGGGTACGCTCGAGGACGAGCGTTTGTTTAAGTTGGGGAGGATGTGATGACCCGACCCGTCGTCTCAGGAGTTACAGCCTCGTTTTCCCCATTTTATGCTTCTTCATATTTCATTATCAGTATTTGGTGTGTTAGAGTTGATTTGGATTGGTTTTGGTAGAAAATGAGACACTTAGTCTCTTTAAGGAAGGCTTGTTTTGAAAAAGTCAACCGGATGTTGACTATTTAGTTAGAGGGTTCGGATGCGATTTTCAATGATTCGGTTAGCTTCGGGGGATGATTTGTGACTTAGGAGTGTGATCGGAATTTATTTTGGAGGTCCGGTGTAGAATTAGGCTTGAATTGGCGAAGTTAGCATTTTGGCGATTTCCGGTTGATAGGTGAGATTTTGATCCGAGGGTCAGAATAGGATTCCGAGAGTTGGTGTAGCTTCGTTAGGTGATTTTGGATGTGTGTTCAAAATTTTAGATTATTCGAAAGTGATTTGGTTAGGTTTTTGATCGAATGCGTGTTTCGGAAGTTTTTGAAGAACTTAGGCTTGAATTCGATGTAATTTGATGATTTTGGTGTTAGTTGAGGTGTTTTGATGATAGGAGAAAGTTTGAATAATGTTTTAAGATGTGTTGGTACTTTTGGTTGAGGTCTCGGGGGCTTTGGGGTGATTTTGGATGGCCATCGGGATGAATTTTGGACTTGTGAGATTTTGGTGTTGCTGGTATCTGGTATTACTGCATCTGCGGAAAAGGGGCCGCAGATGCGGTTCTACAGATATGGAGAAGGGGTCTCAGGTGCGGACTTGACCAATTGGAGGAATCTCGCAGAAGCGGACGTATTCCCGCAGATGCGGTGTCCGTATGAGCAGAAATTGACAGTAGAAGCGGTCCTGAGGAATTTTGAAGAATCTGCAGAAGCGGAGGAATTGCCGCATAAGCGGTAACCGCATATGCGGTATCTGGGTCAAAGAAGCAAAAAAAGGCCTGGACTTAAGGATTTTAAAATAACATTTCATCCGCGAGCTTGGGATATTTTCCACCATTTTTGAACAACCTTAAGAGCTATTGGACGGGAATTGAAGGTGATTTCGACTGGGATTGATTGGAGGTGAGTTATATGACCTTAAAACACGATTATTATGTGAAATTTACCTTGAAATATATGGAAATTTAGCATAAAATTGATGAACTAGGGCTTGGGTTTTTGATATTTCAAATTGGGATTTGATGGGTCATTTGAGCTCGGATTTGAGAGTTCTTGGTATGTATGAACTCGTGAGAAGATGAGGAATCCATTGGTGTTAAATTTTTTTGATTTTCGAGAAGTGGGCTCGGGGCTCGAGTTTTGCTAATTTCGAGATTTTTGCTATTTTTCGATTGTTTTCGATTGGGTATTGTCCCATTGGCATATTGTGATGTATTCACTCTGATGTTGGATAGATTCGACGTGTGTGGAGGCCGGTTTGAGGAGCAAAGGCATCATGAGCTAGAGATTTCACCGGTTCGAGGTGAGTAATGATTGTAAATTATATCCTGAGGGATTGAAACCCCGGATTTGAACACCATAGTGCTATATTGAGGTGACTTACACGCCGGATAGCGAGCGTGGGAGAGCACCGTTGGGGATTGTGACTTGGTCCGTCCCGATTGATGATTTTTACCGCGTATTTGACTGGAATATATTTTCAATTATCATGGTTTGGGCTGATTGCCATATTTGGGCTTTGTGCCAATTATTTGAACCCTTCGGGGATTTTATCACTGTTTTCTCACTATTTGACATACTACTTGAACTCAATCCTGTTGATTATACTGATTTACAAACTCAGCCGTTTTAATTGAACTTTGAGACTTAAATGATATTTTCCACTGTTAATTGGGCTGAGCACTACATTTTTATTGATGCCCGAGGGGCTTATGATGTTTTTTGGACTGAGTGAGGCCGAGGGCCATATGTGAGGATATGTTGAGTGATTTGAGGAGGCTTTCAGGCCTAATGTGTATTGTGAGGAGGTTTTCAGGCCTCGAGTGTTGTGTGAGGAGGCTTTCAGTCCTCGAATGTTATGTGAGAAGGCTTTCAGGCCTTGTTTTATATGCCACGAGGTGGCTTGATATAGCGTTTGGGCTGTAGGAGCCCCTCTGGAGTCTGCACCCCCACAGTGAGCGGGGGTACCCATATGCACGCCACAGCAACATAAGGATCGGGCTGCACGCCGCAGCGAGATATGGATCGGGCTGCACGCCGCAACGATTGTGAGCACATGATTTTTGCCCTAAGCAAATTATTCCCAAAAATCCAAACAAAATGATTTTTTTTTTTTTTACAATTTTTGTGTATTTTGGTGTCATTTTCTGATATTTCTTGCATTTCTGTGTTAATTGGTCGCATAATAATTCATATTAAAAAATACAAAAATATGCATTTGCATTAGGAATTTAATTTCACATTTTAGCATTAAGTAGGTGTTAATTCATTTTAAAAAATTTAAAGAAAATCACAAAAATAGTTCACTTTAGCATTTTATTGTTTTAATTGGAAATTGCTATAAAATAGTTATTAAGTAGATTTTAGGCATTAATTAATTTTAGTTTAATTGTAGTTTAATCTCACAATTTTATAAAATCAAAAAAATAATATATAAATCTGGAAAATACAAAAATACAAAATGAAAATAAAATACAAAATTAAAGTAAGTAAAATACAAGAAAAGCAAATAAAAGATAAGAGAAAGGAAATGACTGCTAAATAAATTGGGCCAAATACCCAAACCCAAACAGAATACACTCAGGCCCAAGCCCCATTTCCCCGATCCGGTCCAGCACCCTTTGAAATCAAAACGGCATCGTTTCATTCATAACTAATCCTAGCCGTCGAGGTTATTTGATCAAACGGCTAGGAAGCTAGGGTTTAATAAAATATAATGGTTGGATTCCCCCCCCCCCACCCTCCAATCTTCGTCCCCAAACACCTTTCTCAAAGGTCTGTGTAACGCCACCGTCTGTCGCCGCCGGAAATCGCCCACGGCGGCGGCTCATCTCCAAAACCCCTCAAATTAACACCCTAGATTCTACTCGCCTCCCTCTATCCAAATCCACTACTCATTTCTTTCGAATCTCAGCCTAGTTCTTCGAACAAAGGCATTTATTCCGCCGGAACCTTACCGCCGGTGATGACACCACCACTTCCAAATCACCCCAAAAATACACCAGTAACCCTCCTCAGTCTCCTCTTTCTAACCATGCAATTATTTTTCCTCAAATCAGCCCCCACCGGCTCGAATCTTTCTTTAAAGATTTTTCGGCCACGACATTGGTCACGCCAAACGACCCCCAAATAACACCCTAGACCCGCCTTGGCCTCCCTTACACGAATTCCATAGTCGTTTGGCTCGAATGTGGCCAGAACTCCTCAAATTTTGATTTCAATTTTTTTCGGCAAGAACCCTAACTTGGAAATCTTAGGGATTTTGGACCGTGGTAATCGTGTGCTTTCTTTTGAAAACACACGATTTGGAATGTTACGTGTCAAGAATCCCGGAGGATTCAATATTCATGGCTGGCCGGAATTCTATATTAGTAAGTTGTCTCTTCCATCTTTCAATTTCATTTTTTCTTTTATTTGTGTTTTCTGATTTGGTCTTTGTTTCTGACTTGCTGAATTTTGTTAAATTGAAAATAATTAGCGATACATGTTCTTAGGATAATTGCAATGCTGTCATTGCGTTTAATTATCAGTTGACTTGTTAGATATCAATTTAGAGTTAGTAAGCAATTAGTTAGATTTTTGGTTTATAGGCTGTTCATTGACAGTATGATTAGTGGCTAATTGAAAATTCAGTAATTAATTTCTTGTTAATTTTATTAGTTGTTGGATTAACTGATAGTTTAATAGTATGTTTGGTTATAGCTGGTTAGATTTCTGATTAGTAGTTGATTAATCATGGAGTTAAAATAGTTAGTTTAGGTTAATAAATTCAGGGGTAAAAGGGGTTGAGTTGCAGTAAGTTTACTTTAGTAATTTCAGGGAACCTCAGAGGTAATTTGGGCATAGAAAAATGGCAGGATCATTAGAAATGGTAAATGTTGAAATGAAGCAGGGTATAATAGGGATTGTAAGGAGATAGAACCTTCTAGAGTAGGCTTTAGTGTATATTTTAGATAAATAATTGCACTTACTTGTGCAACAAGTCAGAAATAAAAGGTGAAAAGCAGAAATAACATAGGGACTAAAGGTAAAGATGAAAATTTAAAATTCCCTCCCAATTGTGTCTATAAATAGGCAATCATTCTGCCTTGTTTTGCAAGTTTTGGAACCCAATTTTTCCCCCCAAAATCCCCTCAATCTCTGCAGAATCTGAAATTTAAAATTCAGATTTGAACTTCTTAGATCTTTAGCTTCCTTCATATAAAAAATCCAAAAACAATAAAAAATCAGTAAAAAAAAAAACCAAAAGAAAAATACTGTTCCATTGGGGTTTTTAGCTTAATATTAATTTTTGAAGTTCAAATTTGGTATCTGTGGATCAGAAGCTATGTGAGACATATTTGAGTAGTTTTAGGGGTTCAATTACCCTATTTTGGCTAGTTTCATAGTGCTTTTGATGGCTGAATTCTCTCCTTTTAGTTCTTGAAATCTCGGAGGTCTATTAGAGTGGTTTTTGGGGACAATTCTGAGTTTGTTTGAGTCAGTTTAGATCAAATTGAATACTGAAGTTGTTCTGTGCTGAAAGTGCTCTGTTGAGAAGCTGTTTTCGATTCAAATTTATTCCTGTCGTTGTTGCTTGTTTACTGCTGTTCAACTGACTTCAACATCATCATATTCTGTCCTGTTTCTAGGTACATTTCAATGTTCAAATAGTGATGAAGCTGAGTTCATATGTAGAGGATCCTTTTGAAGTTAAATAATAAGAAATGCATACTGGTGGTTGAATTGTATGCCACTGTTAGAAATTAGCATTAGTATTATTACTATTTGATTCATTTGAGATCTATTTTAATTGTATTAATGGATTGTGGACTGTGTACATCGGATTTTAGATGGATTTGAACTGTTACTTTGAATTGCGAGCATTAGAATTGATAGGTTGAAAATATTAGAAATCGGTTACCTATGTTTTGTTGAGATTGTTTATAACTTCATTTAGTATGGTAGAACTTTGAATTCAGCAGAAATTAGGACTAAAGTGATCATGCCTCATTCATGCTGTTTAAATTGAGCAGGAAATCAGTAGTATATACTTAGTTAACATCACGTTTTTCTGTATTGAAATTAGTGAGTAATGTTAGTCGTACAAAGCTTCAGTCCAAAAATAGGAAATAAAAAAAATGCCGCAGAATGTTTAGATTTGTTATAATTGGAAATAATGTAACCACAGCAATTTGAAACCGCATTTACCTAGCAACTGGCTGGTTCACGTTGTCGTTTCGTCTTTGAATTCAATCAATTGTATAAAATGAAATTAGTTAATTACTGATAGTTTTAATCTAATAATTTAGATTGTGTATTATTTTGTTGGGCTAAGTTTGAAACCCAATAGTATTGCAGAATTCTGAATAAGAATGTGGTCCAATATGTTTGTATAAAGTGGCTCGGGTTGTTTGGGCCCAAGACTGAAATAGCAATAGGTTTTTGTTAATGTTTACATGATCGGCTGTATGTTTTAAGTTAGGTAGCGGGTTCAAGTTGAAAGGTCTTTCCTTTGTTTGGGCCCGGACCTGAACTTGGAACCCAAGCTCTAATATTAATCGATTAGGATATTTTCTTTTCTTTTAGAGACAAAAACAAAAATTAGAAAATATAGTTGCTCTAGGCTTGGCCTTTAATAATAAAAAATGAGACGAGCCTCGCCAAATCAAATATACAATTGCGGGGCCCTCATTAATTACTTAATTCAAAAATACTTAGTATTCGGGACGGGCCGTTTAGCGAATTTCACGGCCTTCCCAAAAGATAACAACACGTTAGTCGCTTGAGGTGTGTTTTAATTAATCTTACCTTCCTAATACGGGTGTGCATTTCATGCGACCCAAATCCAAATCCGAAAACGTTGAATAAGATTATATCGAGGATCCGGGTGCATTTCATGTGACGTGATTCGAAAACATGTTCTTATACGACGTTCACTTTCTTAAATAAAATGATTCAAGCGGTAATTAATTCTAAAAATGCACAAATAGGGTAACATGTATAAAATCAAACTTTATCCAAATATAGCAGTTGAGCGACCGTGCTAGAACCACGGAACTCGGGAATGCCTAACACCTTCTCCTGGGTTAATAGAATTCCTTACCCGGATTTTTGGTTCGCGACTGTTAATACAGAGTCAAACCCTTCCTCGATTCGGGATTCAAACCGGTGACTTGGGACATCATAAATCTCCCAAGTGGCGACTCAGAATCTTAAATAAAAATGAATCCCGTTTCGATTGTCCTTTAAGTGAAAAAACTCCTTTCTTTATTATATCCCTTCCCCGAGGTGTAGTAAAGCCTTAGTAAAGCTCGAAAAAAGGAGATGTGACAGCGATATATCGATTGGGCCGCACGCTGCAGCAGTTACTATATAATACTAATCTGAGAGTGATCTGAGAGAGGGAGCCCGAAGGGCTGGTACAGTTTGAGATATTGCCTGAGGGGCAAACTTTTATGTGCTCATCTTGCATACTTATTTGCCTTTTTACCTGTTATACTGTGGTATTTGTGCCCGAGGGGCGGATTTTCTGTGCTTATCAGCACTAACTGTTTTGAAATTATTTTCATAATTATTGAAAAGATCATTTTCAAAAGAGATTTGAACTGAACCAAGGTATTTCTAAAGATTTCACTATTTTCTCAAAAAATTGTACCCGGCTTCTATACAGCATGTTGGTTGCTTTACGTGATTTCTTGCTGCTCAGTTATTATTTACTTTTATTACTCACTGAGTTGGAGTACTCACTTTACTCCCTGCACCTCGCGTGCAGGTGCAGGTATTTGTTCACCCAGTAGCGGGTTTTGAGCTGGTTGAAGATTTTGCTATCGTAGCTGAGCAAGGTGACCGCCAGCGTTCGCGGCACCGGATTTCTTCCTTGATTTCTAAATTCTATTATGTATATTACTGGCCTTGTAGTTGTACTTAGACTCCTCTAGATGCTCGTGACTTGTGACACCCCGGTTTGGGCTGTGTTTGGTTGTACTTCCGCCAAGTAATATTATTGAATCATCTTTAAAATTGTTTATACATGTTATCTATTTTTGAAAAAGGAAAATAGGGTTGGTTGGCTGGCCTTGTTTTCACGAGAGGCGCCATCACGACCGGAGCGGGGGTTTGGGTCGTGACAAGAACGTTTTTATGACCTTATTCGATGGTCAATTATGCTGTTAATTAATTGTTCAAGTCTTTCCTTGATTTATGTGTGCTGAACCTGGCCTCTATTACATATTGTATTCTTTTACTATGCAGAAAATATTTTCTTAGATGGCATGTCCAGCCTTACAAGATATCTTTCCTTATTTGGCATATGTCTATTACCGTTTGAAGTTAACTCCTCAATTAAAGGGAGTACTTACCTTGATTTCCTGACTGATGGATTTTGAGTTCTATAATTACTAATGAATTTTGATTTTTACCTTATTTGATACTTTCTTTCAAACTATAAATACCTTAGTCTTTCATTAACACAGCACACAAACACTTGGTTCAAAACTATCTCTCATACTTAAAAATTTTTGCTCTCCCTCTTGTGCTACTTGCTACTGCTCTGGGTCAGCTGGCTGCAAGCCAAGGCTAACCATTTGTGTTCTCTTGTTCTTTCGTTCTGCTCAATATCCTCTTTACTGGTATGTCCTAGTTTCAATTCAAAATTTCAACAACAATATGATTATCTTATTGTTTCAGTTCATCTTGTTTCTAGTTTGCTTCTATTTGTGGTTTTGTTGTGAAACTTGTAGTTGAGGGTTACATTATTAGCATGTCTCCCCCTCCCTTGAGATCAGTATATTTCCCCTTCTATTTGTTTCTGAGCATGTCTGCACCAATCATCACTTATTTGTTATATGTTTACCACCATGAAGTCCCCAAATCCCCATTCTCATGCATGTGAGTTTGTCTGATTTTTTGATTATGTCTAGTTAGCTGCTTCTAGGAATGACTATACTAATTTCTAGTTCTTTGCTTAATTATGTGTACTATGTATTCCCAAACTCCCTTGACCCCTGTATGTGACTACTGATTTTACTTGGTTCTGTGAATTATCTGTGTGCAAACTTGTCCTAAGGTGTTTGGACTTCTGTTCATCTCTTCAACCCTTTTCTTTAAACAGTCTCTAATGCTTTACTAAACTACTTGCAAACAAACCCTCTTTTATACAGTTTTTCACTAAAATCACTTTCATTCTACTCTAAGTCAATAAGTTCTGCCCCCTCTAGTATGTTTACTGCCTTGGGATCCCCTTGAGAACCCTCTAAACTCTGGCATACTGAGGCTGACCCTTCCACATTGCACTTGTTCAATTTTGGTTGCCAAGTCTAAGTGTAAGCACTGCCCGGGATCCTTGAGATCCTTAGGGAACTTTAATGCACCTAGACTATGCCATTGTCTATGGAATTGAGGCATATGAGGTCATTAGAGGCTTTGGGGAATCTAGGCCTAATTGAAGGCTCCCTATAGAATAGCTTCTAGATTTTTATTTACTTACGTAATTCATTCATTGGTCTGTAATAACTTAAAAATAGATATTGTGGTATTTAGTGAAAAGGGTGGGTAGATACATGTTTTATGGGGTAATCCGAGTAGAAATCATGCTCCTAGGACCTTACTTTTAAATCTGTATGCTTTACTGAGCAGAAATCATGTTTATAAGGTTCTGCATTTTGTCATGTTTAGAAATCATGCCTATAGGTTCCAAACAAACATGTCTTAAAATCAGATTAATAATAGATTCCATGCCCGTAGGACTTAATTTAGATTCTGGTACAATGAGTATTTATGTATTGTTCCCCACCTGCAAACTGTTAAAATCAGTATTACACTTAGATATCATGCCTATATGGAATCATATTCGAAATTCTGCTTTTCAATTTAATTTGGCCTAATAAATCAACCTCATCACGCCTAGTTTATTTTTTTAAAAATGGTCTTATCAAGTGTCAAGTATTTTATGAAACAAGTTCTTTCAAATTTGCATTAATCTCTTTAGATACCATGCTTATAAGTATTCAAAGAGTATTTTGAAAATCGGTTCGTTTCTGCATTACTATAGACACAACATCTGTATATAGGCAAGCCTTAGTGCATCTTCAAAATTGCATTCCCCTGAAGCTCTCTCTGTCATTAACGTTTCTAATAAAATATACCAGAAGGAAATAGCCACAATAAATAAGTGAAAGGGCAACAATACAAAACACCAATGTGAATACAACAAAGACCACTAACAAACCTAACGAAAATCTAACAGACAACCCGATACAAAGAGGGAAGAACTCTCGACTACACCGTAGCCTACCACCCTAATGCTCGACCTCCACATGTTCTATCAAGAGCCATGTCCTCGGAAATCTGAAGTCGCGCCATGTCCTGCCTGATCACCTCGCCCCAATACTTCCTAGGCCTCTCCTACCTCTTCTCGTACCGGCCAAATTCAACCGCTCACACCTCCTAAAACGGTGCATCTAGGCTTCTCCTCCACATGTGTTCGAACCATCTAAGCCGCACTTCCCGCATCTTTTCGTCCACGGGAGCTACGCCCACCCTCTCCCAAATATCTTCATTCTGAATCTTTCCAGCCTAGTGTGCCAACACAACCATCTTAACATCCTCATTTCTGCCACTTTCAACTTCTGGATATGTGAATTCTTGACTGGCCAACACTCAGCTCCATAAAACATGGCCAGTCTAACCACCACTTTATAGAACTTACCTTTGAGTTTTGGTGGCACATTTTTGTCACACAAGACTCCATATGCTACCCACCATTTCATCCACCCCATTACTTTACGGTGCATAACATCCACATCGATCTCCCCATCTCTCTGGATAATTGACTGTAAGTACTTAAAACTTTCTCTCTTGAGGATGACGTGTGAGTCAAGCCTAACTTCCACATCCGCTTCCCCCATCACGTTGCTGAACTTACATTCCATATATTCTGTCTTAGTCCTACTCAACTTGAAACCTTTAGACTCTAGAGTCTACCTCCATACCTCCAGTCTCCTATTAACGCCGCCTCGCGTCTCATCAATCAGAACTATATCATCAGCGAACAACAAACACCATAGCACCTCTCATTGGATATGGTGTGTTAGTGCGTCCATCGCCATAGCAAATAAGAACGGGCTGAGTGAAGAACCTTGGTGTAATCCCATAGCCACCGAAAAAGGCTCTGACTCACCTCCCACAGTCCTAACCCGAGTCATAGCTCCATCATACATATCCTTTATCGCCCTAATGTAAGCCACCAGCACATCTTTCACCTCCAGACACCTCCAAAGGACGTCCCCAGGGACCTTGTCATATGCCTTCTCTAGGTCAATAAACACCATATGCACATCGCTCTTCCTATCCCTGTATAGTTCCACCAACCTCCTGATAAGGTGGATAGCTTCCGTAGTAGAACGGTCCGGCATGAACCCGAACTGTTTTTTCGATATAGACACCGCCCTCCTTATCCTCATTTCCACCACTATCTCAGATTTTCATGGTATGACTTAGTAACTTGATACCCCTATAGTTGTTACAATTCTGGTTATCCCCTTTGCTCTTGTACACTGGAACCATTGTACTCTACCTCCACTTATCAGGAATCCTCTTTGTCTTGAAGATAACATTAAACAGCCTAGTCAGCCACTCCAAGCCTGCTCTAGGACACTCCTTTACATTCACAAATATGCTTAGATTGTACTTCTTTTCAAAATCTAGCTTTTAATTAATTGTTTTTCAAGCATCTGCGTATTTAAACTTAAATCCCCTACTATTTAAGCCATACTTGTTTATTTGTTAATTGTAAAAATCCACAAAAGTTGTTTGGCCGGGAACCACACTAGTGGATCCTGATGGGTGCCTAACACCTTCCCATTAGGATAATTTCAAGCATTTACCATGTATCTGGTTACCAAACATAGTTATAAATGAACCCTCTAGGTGCCCTAACGAATCCTAAATCATTAGGTGACGACTCTTCAAAAATGCAAACTCTTTTCCCAAAAGGAACGAGTTGTCTCAAACAAATTTCATAAACCCGATTTCGCGAGAAAAAGGGGGCGCGACACCTTATACTCGACTTCATTGTCAGTTAATGGAACAGTCGTAATGGCATGTCTCAGGGTTTCTCCTGTGGGGTGACTAAAAGTACCCTGAGACCGGACCTTTTTACATTGGAAGCTTGGTAAGTAGGGATTTTGACTACTTATTAGTGCTTTTTGGTTTTCGTTTTAGTCCAAAAGTGTTTAATTGTATTCCTGAAAATTGATGAAATATGCTTAATTGCAGTAGTATTGGAAAATTAGCCACTAAGAAGAAATCCAACTTAAGAAGGAGTGATCTGAACTCAAGGAAAAAATAAAGCACAAAAGCTAAAGTACGGACCGCAGATTTCAATATGTGATCGCAGATTGTGAAGGAAAATCCATCAGAGACCAAGTGCAAAGTGTGGGCCGCACATGAAATGTGTCACCGCAGAAGCTAACCAAGAGCAGAAGTTCATAGAGTTATCATTTCACGATTAAAGGAAATGTTGACCGCACAATTATTGTGCGACCGCAGAAGTCAGCTACGCGGCCGTACTCATAAATGTGCGGTCAGCAGAAGAGCCCTACATGGGCATACCAAGAATTATGCAGACCACGGAATATGAGAGATGCGATCGCATTCCAGAATTGTGCGACGGTAGATTCAACTCCTGTCAAGACTGAAGCAAAGTGCGGACCACACATGGAATTAGGCAGCCGCAGAACCTCCGAAAGGGTATTTTTGTCCGAAATTCTAGCTTTGTATAAATAAAATAGTTTCATGAAATTAGGTCAAGTTTTGAATATTCAAAGTGCTGTAGCCGTTTTCCTTACTTCTTTAGACAACTTTAGCTTATTGTGGTGATTTAACATTGGATTTTTATATTTTAATCTTCCAATATCAGTTTTATTATCTTTTCTTCTTTATTTTCCTCTATACCCATTATGAATAGCTAGATTCTCACTAGGTTGTGACCTAAACCTAGAGTGTAAACCTAATGGATATTTGATTTATGGCTTGTTTATGGTTGGGTATTTATTATTTAACCTTGTTCTTACTTTTATTTGTAGAATTAATGGTTGCAAATCTTAGTTCATGCCTATTTGACTTGGTCTTTACTTAAGAAAGAGAGATCGATTCCGTTTTTTATGTTTAGGTAAGAATAGTAGTAATAATGAATAAGAGGACCTAATTGAGTCAGACTATAAAAGTCAAGCATGCTTCACTTGGTACCAGCACACTTAATTGTATGCTTATGATTAAAAACAAGTTCTTGGAAAGAAATAGCTCTAGTTAATGACCTTCTGACTCTTGTGTTGACTTAAGCAATCATCGAGTGGTTTAGTCGAGACATTAGTGATTTTCAATCTTGAATATGGTTATTGAGGGCCATCGTCTCTATCCTCTTTAACAATCCAGCTGTGAGAGGTGAGATGTTTTTTTTTTTTTTCAAGTCGATGTACTCGTGTGAATGGCCTAGAACTTGCCCTGAATGTGTTTCTAGGCGAAATTTTAAGTTTTTCTTGGCTTGAGAAGTGATTGTAGGCTCTCCTTAACCCGCTTGAAATTTTCTATGGCCCACCAATGTTGTTATCCCTAGTCGACCCAATTGAGCCTAAAACCTTTCTCATTTGGTAACCATATTACAAGCCTTTACCTGTTTGTAGTAACCCTCTCTTGGCACCAGAGCTCTCATTAACACTCTTGAGAAACAATTGGCTAAAATATAAGTTTGGGGGAGAGGCGAGGAGGTTGAAAGTGGTATCAAGGCACAAAAGGAAAAAAGAAATAAAGAAAAGGAAAGGAAAAAGAAATAGAAAGAAAGGACAAAAGAAAATGCAAAATAATAAGCGAATAAGTTGAAGAGCTGAAGGGATTCAAAGAAAAGCAATGATGCAAAGCATGGAGAAAACAAGAAGGAGAAAATGAATATCATGACTAAGAAAAAGTGATGTTAAGTCTCTCTAGTTCTCCTAAGGAAAAATAAAAATGCCTCAAAGAGTCGGCAAAATATGAGTTAAAAAGAGAGAATAGAATGCTTAAGGAAAGATGAATTTGTTCTAGCAAACATACCCAACCTTAGTCCAAAGCCTTCATTACATTCCGAAAAAGCTCTAAGTGATTTAAAGATGAGTGAACTTACATTAGTGGCGATTTACATGAGGGGCAAGCATATGGTACTTAGAGCCGTACTTGTGGCATTCTTTTGAGAGAGATGAGCGAACTTTTCACAAATCATTGAATAGAGTGCTACATTCGTAAGTGAGATATGCTAACGGAGAGTAGAGGAGGAGGAGTTTGGGATCCAAAATGACCTATATGAAAGAGCGAGCTTCCTTGATCAATAAAGTCAACTCTTGATGCTCAAGTGTCACATTAGAACTATTTGTGCTTAAACTTCAAATCATTGCCTTGTTGATAAGTCATAATTGTTGTGGGTAATTATGGCACCAATTGATGCACCTTATATTAGATGGAACAGATCGTAACTTGTGGAGGTGGGAATTACCTTATTTGCTTGAGTACAAGCAAAAGCTTAAGTTTGAGGGAGTTAATAAGTGGGGATGTTGACTACTTATTAGCTCCTTTTAGCTTTCGTTTTAGTCCCAAAACATTTAATTGTATTCCTGAAAACTGATGAAATATACTTAATTGTAGGAGTATTGGAAATGAGCCACTAAGATGAAATCCAACTTAACAATGAGTAATTTGAACTCAAGGACAAAATCGGGCCCAAAAGCTCAAATGCGGTTCACGGATTTCCATCTATGGCCGCAAATTGTGAAGGAAAATCCATCAGCAACCAAGTGCAAAGTGTGGGCCACACATGAAATGTGCGGCCACAGAAGCTAACCAAGAGCAGAAATTCAAATAGTTATCATTTCAGGATTAAAGTAAATGCGGACCGCACAATTATTATACAGCCGCCGAAGTCATCCACACGGTCGCACTCAGTAGAATTAATGGTTGCAAACATTAGATTATGCCTATTTGGCTTGGTCTTTACTTGAGAAAGAGAAACTTAGACTAGGAAAACTTGGCTAACAAGAAATTGGGACAAAATCAAGAGAATGGCAGTCAAAGGGTTGAACCTAGAGATAGTAAAACCCAACTTGAGCATTTTATCAACTGTTTTTTTCAATACCCATTTAAACTTGAGAAAGACAAATTGGGCAAAATCACTCTCTTACCGAGAGGTATTGAGTGGGTACTTGAGTGTTGATAGATATAATACACCCCGACCAACAAAACAAGCTATAAAGTTTATAACTCGTTATCCAAACACCTAGGTGAAGGTCATAGCCCTAGGCCTTTTACATTATTTGAAAACAACAACAAAAACAATTTCTTAGTTTCAATTATTTATCTTGCAATCTTAGTTTAAACTAGACCTAGAACCAACCAATTTTGTGGAAGTGTAATTTAAGATAGTTTAAGCCCATTCACCATACTCTAAATCCCATTCGTATAGCTCCCTATGGAATTCAACCCCGACTCTCTGCTGGCTATTACTATTGTATCGACCGTTTCATAACCTCAAATAGAGGTGTGACTTGTACGAGATCAAAGCTGCATGCATAAACAAGTTCCAAACTCCCCATTTCATTTCCGACACCAACGCTTCTTGCTTAGAATCCAAGAGCATTAATCTGGGACTAAAGTCGGTCACAGAGTCGACTAAAACTTGTGACTTGATCGTAGTCCTAGGCTTGTACTCACTGTCGAAGTCACTAATTTTGACTGCCTATTTAGCCAATCGATCTGACAACTCAGGCTTGTGAAGGACATTTCTTAAGAGAAAGATTGTCACCACAGCTATCGGGTGGCACTGAAAATAAGGCCTAAGCTTTCTAGAGGCGACTACAAAATCTAAGGCCAATTTTTCTAAGTGTGTATAGCGAGTCTCCGCTCCCGATAATATTTTACTAACACAATAAGCAGGAAATTGTGTACCTTCTTCTTCTCGGACCAAAAAAGCGCTCACCGCTACTTCCAAGACCGCTAGATACATCAACAATTGTTAGCTTTCCCCCGATTTTGATAGTAATAGGGGGCTGGATAGGTACTTTTTTAAATCCTTCAATTCCTGTTGGCATTTAGGAGTCCACTCGAAATTGTTCTTCTTTTTTAGAAACAATAAGAAGTGATGACATTTTTCGAGGATCGTGAGATGAACCTGCTTAAAGTGGACAACCTTCCGATTAACCTATTGTCACGACCCGGATTTCCTACCATCGGGAGTCGTGATGGAGCCTACTGTTGGAGCTAGGCAAGCCAATACTTATACCTTTTGAAAAACAACACAATAGTAATAACAATAATAAACCTTTAAATGAAAGCGGAAGTCTTTTATAGCATAAGTAAATGAAAACCCAAAATGAGAAAGTTTGATATTTTACTACCCAAGACTGGAGTCGCTATCTCATGAACTACTAATGAATACTACAAACAAGTCTGAATAGAAAGAAATATACAGTGTCTGTCTCGATACAAGGAAAACAAACAGAAGATATAGAAGAAGGGACTCCGGCCTGCGAACGCTAGCTAGGCTACCTCGTAGTCCCTGGACTGAAGTCAGCTCCCACTCGACGTGCTACTGTTGTGGTCCAAAAGCTGCTCCAGTACCGTGATCTGTGCAAAAAGCACAGCAGTGTAGCATTAGCACAACCGACCCTTTGTGCTAGTAAGTGCCTGGCCTAACCCTGGCGAAGTAGTGACGAGGCTAGACAGGACTACCAATCAACCTGTACAGTTCTATATATATCTATGTGCAATAAAAGGAAAGAATACCAAAAACTAAACAGTTAAAAAGGGAGGGAAACATGCTATAGGGGAGTACAATCCTGATATAAAAGTCATCACTTAAATAAGAAATAGGGCACAACAATAATTAACAGAGACAAGAAATCCAACAGTTGCACGGCATCAACCTTCGTGCTTTTACTCTCATCCTCACCCAAAGCAATCAAATAAAAATGCACGGCATCACCCTTCGTGATTTTCTCACATAACTTTCATTTCATGGCACGGAATGATCCTTCGTGCAAATATAATCAACAATGGCATGGAATGACCCTTCATGCATAATATAATCAACAATAGCACGGAATGTCCCTTCATGCGAATATAATCAAACAATGGCGCGGAATGTCCCTTCGTGCGAATATAATCAAACAATGGCACGGAATATCCCTTCGTGCGAATATAATCAAACAATGGCACGGAATGACCCTTCGTCATAATATAATCAACAATGGCACGGAATGACCCTTCGTGCATAATCACTATTCCTCACCCAAAGAACAATCACAACAAAACGGGCGAGGGAAAATAAATAATAACAATAAATGTCCCGGCAAGGGAAGAACACAATTAAACATCCAAATCCCGGCAAGGGAGCAATATCAACAACTTACACATCCCGGCAAGGGAGATAATCACATCTCTTTCCAATTCTTTCATTTCTTACTCGATAGTATTTTATTGTTTGAGCCAACGCTCCAAAGAATTCACAATTCATAAATAATCCTCAAACTTCTCACATTATGTAGAAAATCATTAATTAGCTTGGAAGAATCCCAAAGTATACCAAAACAAGTACCAACAAAGACCCACGGTCATACTAGACACCGGTGTATAGATACTCGCCACCATGCCTATACACTGTACTCGATCATTTAGAAATTAACAATAAATAATACTCTAATCCAGNCAAAACCCTAACTCTACCAAAAACCCACAATTTCTACTTTGAATTCATTATTTAGGGCTAGGAAATTAGTGATTAGCTGAAGAAATTAAGAGGGAATGAAGTTAAGAACACTTACCTAGCAAGCTATGGAAGAGAAGGAGCTTGAAATTAGTCTATAGGGTGTTGGAGTGAAGAGCTCGTGTGAAATAATGGTTAAATCCCGAGCTACTGTTCTGTTTTTGACTTAAAAATTCGCTGGGCAAAATTGCCCTTCGCATTCGTGGGAAAGGGGCCGCGTTCGCGAAGGGTAAACTGGGCAATACATCGCGAACGCATGAAAGGGGAACGCGAACGCATAGAAGAAAATGCTGGGGGTCCAGAACTTGGCCTACGCGAACGCGTGGACCCTAACGCGAACGCGGAGAAGGTGTATGCAACACTACGCGTTCGCGAGGCTATGTACGCAAACGCGAAGAGTAAAAAAAAGGCTGAATCCTCAGAGTCAAATGACTCTACGTGAACGCGAGGCAAGGGATGCGAACGCGATGGAGGAACCAGGGAAAGGTACGCGAACGCGAGACCAAGGCCCAGGACGCGAAGAAGGAATCACTGGGCAAAAATTGCAGAAAAATCTGCTACCAACCTAAGTGCAAAACTACTCCGAACACTTCTGATAACACTCCCGAGCCCTCGGGGCTCCTAACCAATCACACACACTAACCCAATAATATCCTACGAACTTACTCGAGCGATCAAATCTCCAAAACAACATCAAAATCATTGAATCAAGCCTCAAAACTCATGATTTTTCTTCTAAACTTCATCAACTTTCAAACTTGGAACTCATAGTCCGAAACACGTCAAACGACGTCTGATTTCGACCAAACTTCACAAAAAGTGCTTAAACAATATATAAGACTTGTACCGGGCATCGGAACCAAACTACGAGCCCGATACCATAGTCTTTTAATCAATTTTTATTTCCATTTTCCTTAATAATTTCAAAAAACAATTTAACAGAAAAATTCTTTTACTCGGGTTCTAGACCTCGGATTTCGACTCCGGGCACATGTCCGAGTCCTATATTTTTCTACGGACCCTCCGAGATCATCAAATCACAGATCCGGGTCCGTTTACCAAAAATGTTGACCGAAGTCAACTTTAACCATATTAATATCAAAATTCTTAAAAAATTTCACAGATTTCACATATTTCAACATAAAAGCTTTTCGGCTGCGCGCCTGGACTGCGCACGCAAATCAAGGCAACTAAAAGTGAGGTATTCAAGGCCTCGGAAGCACGAAAAAAGGGATAAATACGGTGATGACCCTTTGGGTCATCATATTCTCCACCTCTAAAACAATTGTTCGTCCTCGAACGGACAAAAGAAAGAAGTACCTGAGTCAGGAAATAGATGAGGGTAACAACTCTGCACATCAGACTCGGACTCCCAGGTCGATGCCTCAGGAGGCTGACCTCTCCACTGAAAATGCACTGAAGGAAAACTCTTCGACCTCAACTATCGAACCTGCCGGTTTAGAATAGCTTCCAGCTCCTCCTCGTAGGACAGATCCTTGTCCAACTGGACAGTGCTGAAATCTAAAACGTGGGTAGGATCGCTGTGATACCTCTGAAGCATAGACACTTGAAACACTGGATGCACGGCTGACAAGCTAGGTGGCAAGGCAAGTCTGTAAGCCACCTCTCCCACACGATCAAGAATCTCAAATGGGCCAATGAACCTAGGGCTAAGCTTGCCCTTCTTCCCAAATCTCATCACGCCCTTCATAGGCGATACACGGAGCAACACTCGCTCTCCAACCATGAAATCCACATCTCGAACCTTGCGATCCGCATAACTCTTTTGCCGCGACTGAGCCGAACGAAGCCTGTCCTGAATGATCTTGACCTTATCCAAGGCTTCCTGGACTAAATCTGTACCCAATAATCNCGCCTCATAAGGAGCCATCTGAATGCTGGACTGGTAGCTGTTGTTGTAGGCGAACTCTGCTAAAGGCAAAAACTGGTCCCAAGAGCCTCCAAAATTAATGACACAGGCTCGGAGCATATACTCCAATATCTGAATAGTCCTCTCGGACTGGCCGTTCGTCCGAGGGTGGAATGTTATGCTCAGCTGAACCTGGGTGCCTAACTCCTGCTGAACTGCTCTCCGAAAGCGCGAGGTAAACTGCGTACCCCTGTCCGAAATGATAGATGCCGGCACCCCATGAAGGCGAACAATCTCCCGGATGTAGATCTCAGCTAATCTCTCAGATGAATAGGTGGTGGCAATGGGAATCAAATGTGCTGACTTGGTCAGCCTATCAACAATGACCCAAATAGCATCAAACTTCTTTCGAGTCACCGGAAGTCCAGTAACAAAATCCATGGTATTCCTCTCCCACTTCCAGTCGGGAAGCTCAATCCTCTGAAACAAACCACCAGACCTCTGATGCTCATACTTGACCTGCTGACAGTTCAAACATCGAGCCACATATGCAACAATATCTTTCTTCATCCTACGCCACCAATAATACTGCCGCAAGTCCTGAAACATCTTCGTGGTGCCCGGGTGAATAGAATACCGTGAACTATGGGCCTCTGCTAAGATCATCTCTTGAATTCCATCAACATTGCGCACACAAACTCGCCCCTGCAATCTCAAAACACCATCATCATCTAAAGTCACCTTCGTGGCTCCTCCACACTGCACCGTGTCTCTCAGGACACACAAATGGGGATCATCAAACTGCCTATCACGGATACACTTCAATAATGAAGAATGAGCGACCGTGCAAGCTAATACTCGGCTAGGCTCAGAAATGTCCAACCTCACAAACTGATTGGCCAAAGCAAGCGGTCTCTGGTTGACTGGAACATAAGCAAGACTACCCATGCTGGCGGACTTCCAACTCAATGCATCAGCCACCACATTGGCTCTCCCCGGGTGGTACAAAATAGTAACATCATAATCTTTCAACAACTCCAACCACCTCCGCTGCTTCAAATTCAACTTCTTTTGCTTGAACAAGTACTGAAGGCTCTTATTATCCGTGTACACCTCACACGTCACACCATATAGATAATGCCTCCAAATCTTCAAAGCGTGAACAATGGCTGCCAACTCTAAATCATGGACCAGATAGTTCTTCTCGTGGATCTTCAATTGCCTCGAAGCATAAGCTATGACTCTGCTATCCTGCATCAATACTGCACCAAGCCCAATACGGGAAGTATCACAATAAACTGTATAAGGCCCGGAACCTGTGGGCAAAACCAATATCGGTGCCGTAGTCAGGGCTATCTTGAGCTTCTGAAAGCTCTCCGCGCACTCGTCTGACCACCTGAACTGGGCACCCTTCTGGGTCAACCTGGTCATCGGGGCTGCTATAAATGAAAACCCCTCCACAAACTAACGGTAATAACTTGCTAACCCTAAGAAACTCCGAATCTTGGTCGCTGAAGCCGGTCGAGGCCAATTCTTGACTGCCTCAATCTTTTTCGGGTCCACCTGAATACCCTCTGTTGATACCACATGACCCAGAAATGCAACCGAACTCAACTGGAACTCGCACTTCGAGAACTTAGCATACAACTGACTATCCTTTAGAGTATGAAGAACCACTCTGAGGTGCTGCTCGTGCTCCTCCTATCTGCGGGAGTACACTAGAATATCATCAATAAAGACTATCACGAACAAGTCTAGATAAGGCCTGAATACTCGGTTCATCAACTCCATAAATGCTGCTGGGGCATTGGTCAACCCGAATGACATGACCAAAAACTCATAATGCCCATACCGAGTGCGAAATGCTGTCTTAGGGACATCAGACGCCCTAATCCTCAGCTGATGGTAGCCAGATCTCAAGTCTATCTTTGAAAACACCTTCGCACCCTGAAGCTGGTCAAACAAATCATCAATCCTCGGCAGTGGATACTTGTTCTTTATCGTCACCTTGTTCAATTGCCGGTAATTAATGCACATCCTCATCGACCCATCCTTTTTCTTCACAAATAGCACCGACGTGCCCTAAGGAGAAACATTAGGCCGGATAAAACCCTTCTCTAGCAAATCCTATAACTGGTCCTTTAACTCATTTAATTCTGGCGGGGCCATACGATACGGCGTAATAGAAACGGGCTGCATTCTTGGGGCCAGATTAATATAGAAATCAATATCCCTGTCGGGTGGCATACCCGGCAGGTCTGAAGGGAAAACCTCTGGGAACTCCCGAACAATAGAAACAGAGTCAACAGAAGGAACCTCTATGCTAGAACCACGAACATATGCCAAATAAGCTAAACACCCCTTCTCGACCATGCATCGAGCCTTAACATATGAAATAACACTGCGGGTGGCCTGACCTGAGGTCCCTCTCCACTCCAATCGGGGCAAATCTGGCAAAGCCAAAGTCACAGTCTTGGCATGACAATCCAAGATAACATGATACGGGGACAACCAATCCATCCCCAATATAACATCAAAATCCACCATGTCTAAAAGTAATAAATCAACACGGTTCTCAAGACCCTCAAACATTACCACACAGGAACAATGCTTTTGATCGACCACTATAGAATCACCCATCGGTGTAGATACATAAACAGGGATACCCAAAGCATCACTAGGCATAGCCAAGTAGGGTGCAAAATAAAACGACACATATGAATACGTAGACCGAGGGTCAAATAGCACTGAAGCATCCCTGTCACAGACCAGAATAGTACCTGTAATAACAGCATCAGAAGACTCAACCTCTGGCCTGGCTGGAAAATCATAACACTGGGGCTGGGCCCCACCTCCCTGAACCATGTCTCTAGGACGATCAACTACTGGCTGACCTCTACCTCTGCCGGTCTGAGCTCCACCTCTACAGTCTCTACCTCCACCTCTATGATCCCTACCCCCGCCTCTAGCTGGCTGGGCGGGCTATGGATCACCTGCTGCCTGAATCATGGGGCGAGGACCCTGCTGCTGAGAGCTACTTGAGGCTCAAGGGCAAAACCTGACAATGTGACCGGGGCTACCACAACCATAACAAGACCTCGACTGCTACGACTGCTGGCCCTGTCGACCTGAATGTCCTCCCCTGAAGCTCTAAAGTGGGGGTGCACTGATAGGCTGCTGATCCGAATAGTAATACTGAGAGCCACTGCTACCTGGGGTACCATGAGAAACCTGGAGCGCTGACTGAAAGGGCCTCAGTGAATGACTTATACCATAGGAATCCCTACCTCCAGACGAGGTACCACTGAACATACCAGAATGACGAGGCCTCTTATCCGACATCTGACCACCTCCCCGTGAGAGGGCCATCTCAACTCTGCGGGCCGCATTGGCCGCCTCCTGAAAGGAAATATCACTACCAACTCCCATAGCCATCTGGAGACGGATCGGCTGAATCAGTCCATCAATAAATCTCCGGACCCTCTCTCGCTCTGTGAGGAGTATCAAAATCGCATGGCTTGCCAAGTCAACAAATCGAGTCTCATACTGTGTAATGTCATGGAGCCCTGTTGGAGGCGCTCAAACTGCCTACGAAGTGCCTCCCGCTGAGTGACTGGGAGAAACTTCTCCAAAAACAACTCCGCGAACTGATCCCATGTCAAAGCTAGAGACCCTGCTGGACTAGATAGGCAAAAATCCCTCCACCAAGTCTTGGCGGATCCTGCAAGTCGGTAGGTGGCAAAATCGACCCCATTGGTCTCCACTATACCCATGGTCCTAAGGATCTCATGATAGCTGAATAAGAAATCCTGTGGATCCTCTAATGAGGCACCGCTAAATGTGGTGGTGAAGAGCTTGGAGAACCGATCAAGTCTCCACAAAGCATCCGAAGACATAGCCGCTCCATCGCCAGCCTGAGCTGTAATACCTGGCTGAGCTGCCACAGCTAGCTGAACCACTGGGATATGAGCCTGGGGAGCTACTTGCTCTGGAGTACGTGTAGCAGGAGTCTGAACCCCTCCTCCGGCCTGAGAAGTGGCTGGTGCTACTGGCAGCAAACCCGCTCTAGTGACACTCTCCATAAATCCTGCCAAGCTGACTAGAGCATTCTGAAGATCTGGGGTGACCATGACCCCTCCTGGGACCTGAGCTGGGCCCACTGGTGATGCTGGGGCTGGAACCTCCTCATCATAGTCATTATGAGGCTCCACCTCTAGAACTGCTGCCCGGGGCTGAGCTCTGACCCTGCCTCGGCCTCTGCCCTTCGTAGGAGCTGCTGCTGGGGGCTTGGGCTGCTGTGCGGTAGAAGAGGAAGCACATGTTCTCACCATCTGCAAAAGAACAGAGTAGAAAGACAATCAGTATTTGAGAAACAGAATCGCACGACAAGAAAGAACAAAAGCGAAACCTTTCCTAACTCCGTAGCCTCTGGGGGATAAATACAGATGTCTTCATACCGATCCCTCAGACTCTACCAAGTTTGTCCATGAGTAGCGAGACCTATGCAACCTAGAGCTCTGATACCAACTTGTCACTACCCGGATTTCCCACCATCGGAAGTCGTGATGGTGCCTACTATTGGAGCTAGGCAAGCCAACACTTACACCTTTTGAAAAACAACACAACAGTAATAATAATAAAAAACCTTTAAATGAAAATGGAAGTCTTTTATAGCATAAGTAAATGAAAACCTAAAATGCGGAAGTTTGCTATTTTACTACCCAAGACTGGAGTCGCTATCTCACGAACTACTAATGAATACTACAAACAAGTCTGAATAGAAAGAAATACACAGTGTCTGTCTCGATACAAGGAAAACAAACAGAAGATATAGAATAAGGGACTCCTGCCTGCGAATGCTAGCTAGGCTACCTCGTAATCCCTGGACTGCAGTCAGCTCCCACTCGACGTGCTACTGCTGTAGTCCAAAAGCTGCTCCGGTATCGTGATCTGTGTATAAGCACAGAAGTATAGCATCATCACAACCGACCCCATGTGCTGGTAAGTGCCTGGCCTAACCCCTGCGAAGTAGTGATGAGGCTAGACAGGACTACCAATCAACCTGTACAGTTATATATATATATGTGTGTGCAATAAAAGGAAAGAATACTAAAAACTAAATAGTTAAAAAGGGAGGGAAACATGCTAAGGGGGAGTACAATCCGGATATAAAAGTCATCACTTAAATAAGAAATAGGGCACAATAATAATTAACAGAGAAAAGAAATCCAACAGTTGCACGGTATCAACCTTCGTGCTTTTACTCTCATCCTCACCCAAAGCAATCAAATAAAAATGCAAGGCATCACCCTTCATGCTTTCCTCACATAACTATCATTTCATGGCACGGAATGATCCTTCGTGCAAATATAATCAACAATGGCACGGAATGACCCTTCGTGCATAATATAATCAATAATAGCACGGAATGTCCCTTCGTGCGAATATAATCAAACAATGGCACGGAATGTCCCTTCGTGCGAATATAATCAAACAATGGCACAGAATGTCCCTTCGTGCGAATATAATCAAACAATGGCACGGAATGACCCTTCGTGCATAATATAATTAACAATGGCACGGAATGACCCTTCGTGCATAATCACTCTTCCTCACCCAAACAACAATCACAACCAAACAGGCGAGGGAAAATAAATAATAACAAGAAATGTCCCAGCAAGGGAAGAACATAATTAAACATCCAAATCCCGGCAAGGGAGCAATATCAACAACTTACACATCCCGGCAAGTGAGATAATCACATCTCTTTCCAATTCTTTCATTTCTTACTTGATAGTATTTCATTGTTTGTGCCAATGCTCCAAAGAATATACAATTCATAAATAATCCTCAAACTTCTCACATTATGTAGAAAATCATTAATTAGCTTGGAAGAGTCCCAAAGTATACCAAAACAAGTACCAATAAAGACTCACGGTCATACTAGACGCCGGTGTATAGATACTCGTCACCATGCCTATACACCATACTCAATCATTTAGCAATTAACAATAAATAATACTCTAATCCTATTCCCTCAAGCCAAAGTTAGTCAAACACTTAACTCGGTCCAAAGAATGGCAATCAACTCTCCAATATCGCCTTTCCTCTACAATTCGACTCCAAAACAACCGTATCTAGGCATAATAAATTCAATAGCATCAATAAAGGGTCAACAACATAATCCCATAGCCTAAAATGAGTTTTCTAGCATTCTTCCAAAAATTGCCAAAATTCGACACCGGGCCCACATGGTCCAAACACGAGCTCGGACTGAAACCTAGTCACCCATAACCCCACGAGTTCAAATATATAATTTGTTTTAAGATTCGACCCCAAATCGAGGTTGAATCGCCAAAAATTCCCAAAATCCTAACTCTACCAAAAATCCGCAATTTCTACTTTGAATTCATGATTTAGGGCTAGGAAATTAGTGATTAGTTGAAGGAATTAAGAGGGAATGAAGTTAAGAACACTTACCGAGCAAGCTATGGAGGAGAAGGAGCTTGAAATTCGTCTATAGGGTGTTGGAGTGAAGAGCTCGTGTGTAATAATGGCTAAATCCCGAGCTACTATTCTGTTTTTGACTTAAAAATTCGCTGGGCAAAATTGCCCTTTGCGTTCGTGGGAAAGGGGTCGCGTTCACGAAGGGTAAACTGGGAAATACATCGCGAACGCGTGAAAGGGGAACACGAACGCGTAGAAGAAAATGTTGGGGGTCCAGAACTTGGCCTGCGTGAATGCGTGGACCTTAACGCGAACGCGGGGAAGTGGTATGCAACACTACGCGTTCGCGAGGCTATATACGCGAACGCGAAGAGTAAAAAAAGGGCTGAATCCTTAGAGTCAAATGACTCTACGCGAACGTGAGGCAAGGGATGCGAACGCGATGAAGGAACCAGGGAAAGGTACGCAAACGCGAGACCAAGGCCCCGAACGCGAAGAAGGAATCACTAGGCAAAAATTACAGAAAAATCTGCTACCAACCTAAGTGCAAAACTACCCCGAACACCTCCGAAAACACTCCCTAGCCCTCGGGGCTCCTAACCAATCACACACACTAACCCAATAACATCCTACGAACTTACTCGAGCGATCAAATCGCCAAAACAACATCAGAATCATTGAATCAAGCCTCAAAACTCATGATTTTTCTTCT
>MU682984.1:0-46769 GCA_026770625.1 Nicotiana glauca | reverse complement strand
ACAGCATCAGAATCATTGAATCAAGCCTCAAAACTCATGATTTTTCTTCTAAACTTCATCAACTTTCAAACTTGGAACTCATAGTCCGAAACACGTCAAACGACGTCCGATTTTGACCAAACTTCACAGAAAGCGCTTAAACAATATATAAGACTTGTACCGGGCGTCGGAACCAAAATACGAGCCCGATACCATAGTCTTTTAATCAATTTTCATTTCCATTTTCCTTAATAATTTTAGAAAAATAATTTAACAGAAAAATTCTTTTACTCGGGTTCTAGACCTCAGATTTCGACTCCGGGCACATGCCCGAGTCCCATATTTTTCTACGGACCCTCGGAACCGTCAAATCACGGATCAGGGTCTGTTTACCAAAACTGTTGACCGAAGTCAACTTTAACCATATTAATATCAAAATTCTTCCAATTTTTCATAGATTTCACATATTTCAACATAAAAGCTTTTCGGATGCGCTCCCGGACTATGCACGCAAATCGAGGCAACTAAAAGTGAGGTTTTTAAGGCCTCGGAAGCGTGGAAAAAGGGATAAATACGGTAATGGCCCTTTGGGTCGTCACACCTATGTACCTCCTTTGCGCTTGCTAGATGGTCCAGGATGTCTTTGATGGCTTGGAATTTATTGGGATTTACCTCGATCCCTCTTTACAAGACTAAGGACCCCAATAACTTACCGGAACATACTTCGAACACGTATTTTTCGGGGTTAAGCTTCATGTTGTATTTCATTAGAATGTCAAAGGTCTCTTGGAGGTGCTTCAAATGATCTCCTGCACTCAAAGACTTGACTAACATGTCATTGGTATATACTCCCATTATTTTGCTTATTTGTTTCTCAAACATTTTGTTAACGAGCCTTTGATAAGTGTCTCTGACATTCTTAAGCCCGAATGACATCACATTGTTACAGTTTGTGCCAAAATTTGTTATGAAAGAATTTTTTTCTTAATCCTCTGGGTTTATCTTGATTTGATTATACATGTAGTAAGCATCAAGAATACTCATTAACTCGTGTCCGGCTGTAGCATCAATCATTTGATCATTGTTTTGGCGATGAGAATGAGTCTTGCCTTATTTAAATCATTATAATTTACGCACATTCTAAACTTATTATTATTCTTCAGAACTACAACTACATTGGATAACCATTCTAGATATTTTACCTCCCGGATTGAATCGATGTCGAGTAGTCGAGTTACCTCTTTTTTAACAAAACATATTTTCTGACCTCGACTATTGGGTGTTTCTTTTGCCTTACCTATGGGAATTCGGGTACTAGCTTAACTTGTGCACATCCACCTCCAAATGGATACCTGTCATTCCGAGTGCGACCATGCAAAACAGTCGATGTAAGCTTTAAGGAAATTTTTACCCTATTCCCAAATGGAACTTTCTTTCTAGAAATTGCTCGAACAAAGCCACCTGATCAAGTTCTTATGCGGTTGACTTAGTTTCATATATATCCTTCAGTGCCTGAAAGTATCTCAAAACCTGATAGGATTTCTATGACCCCCCCACTCTTATCGTCTTCATTCAGAGGAAGGGAAGGCACCGGCTCCTGTAATTGCTATTTGGTGGGCTCTTTTCACTTGCTACTGGAAACAGTTACCACGTTTATCTCCCTTGCAATCGACTGGTCTCCTCTTATTTGTTTGATTCCTTCCGGGGTTGAAAATGTTAGTAGTTAGTGATATGTTGAGGGCACAACATCCATCTCGTGTGTCCACGGCCTCCCAAGGATTACATTGTATCCTATGTTGCCATCTACCACTTCGAATAAGGTGGTTTTGGTTACCCCCTCAACATTCTTGGGCAGAAGGATCTCAGCTTGGGTTGTCACACTTGTCAAGTTTAACCCAGCTAAGAGTTTTGTCGCCGGTATGATACTTCCGGTCAGTTTTGCTTGCTCCAACACTCTCCATTGGTTGATGTTGGCTGAGATTCCTAGGTCAACCAAAAAATATTTAATTTTGAAATATAAAATATTAAGAGAGATTACCAGAGCGTCATTATGTAGAAGAAGGAGTTTGTCAGTGTCTTCCTCCATGAAGGTGATATCATCTTCCGCAACTTCTCGGAGCTCTTGTTGTAAGTCACGAATATCTTCATTTTCTTGGCCATCGAGAAGTTTGGACCATTAATTTCATTCCCTCTGAAAATCAAGTTAATAGTCAGCCGAGGAAAGTCTTCTGCCGCCTTTGAAGGCTTTGCATTGTCCTGGCTTCGGTCGTAGTTATTTTTTGCTCAATCACCTAAAAATTCCCTGAGGTGGCCATTCTTTAATAACATTGCCACCTCTTCACGTAGATGCCAGCAGTCCCCAGTTTTATGGCTGTGAGTCTGATGATATTCACACAAAAAGTTGGGATCCCTCTAGATGGGATCAGATCTGATTGGCTTCGTGAATCGTGCTTCTTTGATATTCTGCATCGCTGATACTAACTCTACTAAGCTGATATTGAATTTGTAATCCGATAACCTGGGATATATCGAGTCCCAGGACCTCGGTACCTCTTATCTTGTAATGACTTGCTATTCCGGCCATGGTTGGCTCTCTATTGGGAGTTAACCTATCCGAGGAATGAAATCCTTTGGTGATACGTCCCTCGATTCTTTCATATGGCAGGATGACCTTTAGAAGACCATTGATAAGTCACTTTTAAACTTGTCTTGGTTTTTATCTCGGTCCCATCCCTTGGTTGATATCGGGAATCCGGGTTGATCATCTTCTATTCTTATTTTTGACTCATAATGGTTATGGACATCCCGCCTTGTGGTTTCTAGGAATTTGAGCAGGCTTTCCTTTAAATTTCGAGAGGCATCGGAGCTTCGTGGATTCAAACCTTTTGTGAATGCTCTGCTGCCCATTCATTTGGTACATCTGGTAGCAGCATCCGCTCTTTCTGGAATTGGGTCACGAATTCTCGCATCAATTCGAACTCGCCTTGCGTAATCCTGAATATGTCCACCTTCCTGGCTTGCACCTTGCTTACCCCGGCATGGGCCCTGATGAAAGAATTTACAAGCATTTTAAAAGAGTCAATTGAATACACAGGTAAGAGAGAATACCATGTCAGAGCCCCCTTTGTGAAGGTTTCACCAAACTTCTTCAGTAAGACTGATTCGATGTTATGTTGATCCAAGTCTTTCCCCTTCACAGTCATGGTATAGGTTGCAATGTGCTTTTGCGGATCCGAAGTCCCATCGTACTTTGGTATCTCCAGCATTTTGAACCTCTTCGTAAATTAATGCTACCACTATGATCGGCTTAAATGGAAATTGCGTCTATTTTTTTGAATCTGGGCCTTTCAAAAGGGGCGGTGCGCCCTAGAATTTGATCCATTCAGGCATGAAACTTCTTCGCACTTTGATCCATTCATTCGTTCGTTTCCCTTATATACCTCATGAGCTCGATTTTGAAGGGGTCATTTCTGTTGTCATTCCCAGATCCGCCACCGATCCCTCCGGCACTATCGAAACCGACCTCCCCCTTGGGGTGTTATTATTGACTCTTTGAGCCATTTGATTTGCAGGAACACTGGGAGGAATCAGACCCCTTCCGTTTGCATTATTGGAAGCACCTGAAAATGTTTGTTTTAACTCCGTCATAACCTGGTCATGCCTTGAGAGGTGACACATGATTGCCTTCTGCTGTTCTCTTAAGATTTTTACCATTTTCACGACATGTACTTCCTCCGCACCATCGGGGGTACTACCCTTTACGAACCGGGGTTGCTTCATCCCCTTTGTTACTGGTATCGCTGACTGAATCTTCATGTTGAAGTAAATTTTCGTATCCCTCAATGTTGTGCGTGATGTTAACATCATTAGCTTCCCATGTTGATTTCTTACCAAGAAAAAATCAAACATGTTAGTGATGAACATAAGGATCAAAGCAATTACGCAACTGTCTAACCCCCACGGTGGACGCCAAAATATTTACCCGTAAAATGGTACAGTTAAATTTGTTATGTGATTTATTGACAAGCAAACTGATTTGATCCAAAAATGATAAAGAAATAAGATAGAAATAAGACTTAGCAATAAAAATTGAAGAAGATGACTAGCCTGGCTGCGAGTGCAATCTACGAGGACAAAAATAAAAGCAATGATGAGCAAATAAAGTTGTTTAATTGAGACCGAGAGTAAAATCTAGCATATGTTGCTTCAAGAATTTCGTCTCTTACAATGGCTGTTGAGCCTGCTATTTATAGCTATACCTAGGAAAATAGTTCCTAGGATCAAGTCCTACTTAAATGATAAGGAGTCACTGATGAATATGTAACAGAATGTCATGAATGCAAATATTCTCTGTAACGGTTACTCATTAATGTTAGAGAATATTCTCTCATTGAATGCTAACCGATGGCAAATACTCAATATATTCCCGTTGATCATGCTCCCTTCGGAGTTTACCAGATGTCGATTGCAGTTGTCGTATCGATACTGGTTGTTACTTGATTCGCCTTTTACCTGTATTTGATTTCACGTGTCATACTATCATTTGATCATTTGTTATAGACTAGTTTAACCCCATACAGTAGAGGCCTTCAGATTGAAAATGTGAAGAATTTAGCAGGCCTTATAACTGTATGTGTAAATGAATGTCCAGCAATACATGTATTATATTCATGGAAATCTAAAATTATCTTATATAGCTACTAGTACTTAACTACTTTTAATCATACTAGTTAGGAAAAAGGTATGTTCGTTGAACTACTGGTCCAAACATACACTTTTTTAAAAAGATTCTGCATTCATCACGACAATCCAAAAAGAAAATCCGAGGCCATAGATCATTAGAGGTGGTGAGATTCACAGTAGTCTTTTTCACACTTCCGCGATCGCGAAAGACAAATTTTAGGCCGAGAAATATTGTGGTTCGCGATTGCGAAGCATATTCCGCAATTGCGAAAAAAAAATTTGTGTTGCACTGGATTGACTTTGGAAACTTATATCTTATAATTTATAAGAAAATTGTTAAATGATCCAAAAATGAAAGTTGTAGCCCCTGTCTAATAAAAAAAGCTTTGCAATTTCTTTTATCATTATCAGAAACACAATAATATTTATAGGGTGTTGTATGTTGTTGTCGATCATCTTAACCTAATGATATAAGAAAACTATACGATGTCAATACGCAGAACTTAAATTCTTAACGTTACTAAATGATTTGGTTTTTACTAGCTAGGGTATATATCAATGTTGAAGGAAGCCTTGGTGTAACTGTTAAAGTTAATTACATGACCAGGAAGTCACGGGTTCGAGTTGTGGAAACAATCTCTTGCAAAAATATAGGATAAAGCTTCATATAACAGATTCTTGTAGTTTGGTCCTTCCCTAAACCTTGTACATAGCAAGAGCTTAGTGCATCGGGCTGCCTTTTTTGCGTACATATCAATGTCCCTTTCTTTTTTACTCAACTTCTACATATGACAAGAATTAGTGATCTATGTCTAATATATATTTTTCATAGAAACCAATGTAAACTCTTTTCCTGTCTTCATTTTAAAAGTTTAGTCCAGATAAAGCCCTTGATATGTCTAATTCCATTTCTTATATGAATTATTATAAGAGTTGAAAAACTTTTTCAACATTGCCACTAGAAAGAAAGAAAAATTCTATAGTAGAAACACTTTTAATTTCTATATATCGATCCAAATTGGACGCTATAATGGCCTGCTTTGATTTTAGTGTTGTCCATTTCTCCATATACTTATCTATATAATTTATTAGGACTGCATTTTCATACATAGTATAAATTCATGCAAATTAGAGAGATCTAGTGAATATATAGCTTTAAATGGAGGATCCTAAGAAATTGGAAGAGGGATTTGGCAATCAAAAGAAACATATTAGTGAAGAAGAGATTGATTATAGTGACAATCAAGGGAGAAAAATACTAGGATTGATAGTAATCAAGATTTGGTTAGCCATGAAAATGAGCAAAAAAATTTGGACCAGCCATTGAAACAAGAGGAAGAACAACATATTGTTAAGCAGAAGAGTAAAACGGTTGCAACATTGGATGCATTTCGAGGCCTCACCATAGTCGTATAGATTTACTTATATATACTAACCGTGTAAAATTTCTTTTACACTACTAGTGTATACTAGAAAGGGAGCCTTGGAACGTAAAGTTGTTTCTGTATGTGACCTATAGGTCACGGGGTCGAGCCGTAGAAGCAGCTCTAGTGCTTGCTTTAGGGTAAACGATCTACATCACATTCTTTGTAATGCGGTCTTTTCCCGAACGTTGCGCGAAGGGTATACTTTATGCACCGAACTACCTTTTTTTAATCATTAGTATATTCTAACATATTATAGCACCTAACTTACTGTAACTTTTAGATTATTAATTCCACCTTTTGTAAAAGGTTGTCTATATTTATCAATTAAGTGATCTAACTAAAAAAGGGCAGCCCGACACACAAAGCATCTCGCGTTCATGCAAGATCAGGAGAAAGACTATAACAAATAGGCAAACTCCTTACTATACCAATATGAACTAGAACTCAATTACAAATTCGGATAACAAGGCAACATTCAAACAACTAAAATACAATAAGAAATACAATGTAAAAGTAGCTAAGGATAAAGATAAGAAGGGGGTGAGAACTTAGACTCAGAGAAAGGGGGATGAGAAGAAGCAAACACTTTTCTTCATAATACGCATAATCCTGTTCTATCTCACTGCTAGTCCTTTTAACCATTTGTTAAATGGGTCTGGATCTCAAATAAAACTCTCCAATATTTTACTCAGCCCTATAATTCTTATTGACTCGGCCTCATTCACCATTTCTAGCCCATAGGCCCTTATGGAAGAATCATGATTCACAACAATACTCTCGCCCTCAAAAAGAACCTTGTCCTCAAGGTTCAAGTCAATTATATGAACGCCATCAAGTAGGTTTTGCTCATCAACGGAATTCCCGAAATCAGAAATATTCTTGTCCCACTCGTACCAAACAAGAGTATATGTGCCAAGTATAGAAGCATACTGGCAATAATAGTGCTTCGACCAGTTCGATTTTAAAGAATCCATGTCATTATAAAAGATGTGGCACTTCATTGCCAAAATAGTTGTGAAGTACTTCCTTGTAAAATATACTGTAAAGTCTACTTCACTAATGGAAGATGTGGCTTTCACCGTTGTTGCACCCAAGTCCAAGTATTTTTGTAAGAAAATGCAATTGGTACCTTCCTGCATATGCAAATGTGCCACCATATATGCATTGTAATTGGAAAAAATGTCATAAAATCTTCCTGGTGTTCAAACATTGACTTAATTACTGTAATGTTTGTGCCCCTGCCAACGTTGTCACCAAAACTATCCCCCATAACCGTGAATGAACCCCCAACGTGAGATTTCAACACATATTGTTCAGTATCGGCACCAACACCAAGTGCCTCCCTAAATTCCATGATCCCTATCCTAGCAACTTGACCAAGGTTGTTGTACAGGATTGACTTTTCAAGATCGCAAAAGATGGTAGCACGCTCTCCATAAATCACCGCCAAAGGAATAGCAGAAATAACACGTACTAGTGTAGTGTAATGAACTAAAGTTTCAGCAAGTGTACCTACCATCTTGAGTAGTGCATCCTCTATGTCGAACAACTATCGGCTCGCAAGTTGTAAAACTTTGGTTATGACACCAAATGGGTAATTTAAATCCAAACTTATAACAACGCAGCCCTCTTTTGTCTCGTGTCAGCAAGAAATTCAGCAGTAAAAAAAATCACCATCCAAAATAGAGCCAACTATGACAACAGTCCAAATAGTGATGTCGCAAACTAGTATTTGGAGAAGATTCCATACATCTCCATGTAGAAGTTGAGCGTGACTATAAGTGGAAAGCAAACAAGGTATCACTTCTAAGCATTGAGCAAGCTCCGGTCCAAGTTGAGGGCAGAGTAGTTTAGATTGCCCAGCAAGCAATTGGTAACAACAATCATCCACAATTTTGTGAATATAAAACATGACCAGGTCACAGGGAATAGAGAATGTAGAATTAATCTCTAATGAAGCCTTCTTTGTGATTGCAACAACAAACTCTAGAGGTTCGACTCCGATGGTAACGGTTTCATTAATCCATAGTACCATTGTAAAAGTTAAAGCATGTAATAATGCACCTAGCTGGAGAGCCCTACCACTTGAAAAAGACCTTAGCAGATTAGCTATGTATTGCTCCTCAATTTGACCAGTAGCATCATCAAAAGAACACATAAACGAATTTGCGATAGACTCTCCCAATAGCTTGCATAGTGCACAAGATTTTATGAAATTACCATTGTATTCAACATGCATATCAACTCTACCTAAAGAAACCTTAAATACCTTCCCAGTATCAAACCACTTGTCCACATAGCTACAAGTTGGTAAGCCAGTATCCCTTGCATTATTACTAGAGCAAATGTAGTTACTATATTTATGTGCTATTATGGGGACTGCTAACATGGGCAATTTAGCACAAGCAAGACAAGGACCAGGATCAAAGACAATATACGTCGAAGTAGACCTTGCTTTATGAACTAGATCAAACCGAGCAAACAACAGTCGAGCATCTTTACCGACCCGAATATGTGGTGAATGCTTGGAGTAAATTTTAGCAAATTCCTGGAGCATCACCTGTATTTTCTCTTCCCTAGCCTGCACTCTCAATTTGCATAACAAGAACCCTGGAAGATTGCACTCCTGCCCAGTATCACACCAACAGTCTAAATAGATTTTGCAATCATGGAGGAACCACAATATATTTTTAACATCTTCTTTCAAAGTTGGTTTACAGTGAAAGCCTAAGGATAGAAAACTTCCTTCAAACTGTCCATCTTCCAAATTCTCCAAGTTCGAGGTGATGACTTTTGTCTTTGAAAACTCCTTATTTCGATATAAATCTTTAGGTTCACCATATAAAAGCACACATGAATCATCCTTACAACCTTGCCCTGTATCGAGCCAATTATCCATACAACTCCAAAATACGATAATATCTCGTGTTGATTCATAGGCACAGTAAATATATGCTCAAGCACACGCCCTCGTATGACAACAATAATAAGTGTCACGCAGATGACCATTGTTCAAATGGACACGAACAAGCACAACCAATATGTGACCAAAGGAAAACTTATCACCTGGAACCAAACTAGCAAGATGATCCATATTTAGAGGTGCAAATTGAATGAGTTGTTCGCCGGTATTTTGTTGAGGATTTGTAGCAAATTCCTGATCTGCCCTGTTGTGTGAATTGTCCTCCACCTTAGTGTAGCCTTGCTGGTCTTCCTCTAATTTTTCATCGTCTGAATCAGATTTTATCCTCATTGCATCTAAACGTTCCGTAGAATCTATAGATAAAATCTCAAATTGTTCAACCGATTTAGGCACAAAATAATCTCGTCCAACAGGAATAACTAATAGAGCTTCATCATTTGAAACTTGAGAATGCATAACAGTTTCATGACTGTGGGGATTTTCATCAAACACCTCGTCTAAGACAATGGCATACTTGTCTCCATCAACTACACGAGCATTGGGTTCAAGAATTTTAGGGATTTGAGCAGAGGCAGACTCATAAAAGTTGGCAGTACGACTATGAGCAAGAGACACATAGGTCGCTGGTGGAACCACTGTAGCGCAACTCAAGTAGTTAACACAAGCTCGTGAAGTATCTGTCATTCTCATAGCAGTACTGAAGGCCCGTTTCTGAAAATGAAGAAGAAATTTTTCCTTGAAATGGTTCCAATCATAGAATTGGTTGTTGCGAAATAACCAAATTGAACCATGCGAGGGCATCGCCTTCTAGGTAGAAAGAAGGAAGAGGCAGCCAATCCTTCTTGGAGAACCCAAGGTATATGAAGTATAACTTGGCTCGAAAAATCCAACTCTCGGGGTTGTCGTCACCACTGAATCTAGGGTGAAACTTCGCCGCTATTGGAGTCTGATGGATGAAAGCACCAATGTAACAAATAGGCAAACTCCTTACTATACCAAATGAACTAGAACTCAACTACAAATTCGGATAACAAGGGAACATTCAAACAACTGAAATACAATAAGAAACACAATGTAAAAGTAGCTAAGCATAAAGATAAGAGGGGATGAGAACTTAGACTCAGAGAAAGGGGATGAGAAGAAGCAGACACTTTTCTTCATAATACGCATAATCCTGTTCTATCTCACTGCTAGTCCTTTTAACCATTTGCTAAATGGGCCTGAATCCCAAATAAAACTCTCCAATATTTTACTCAGCCCAATAATTCCAACTGACTCAGCCTCATTCACCATTTCTAGCTCATAGGCCCTTATGGAATAAGCATGGTTCACAACAAAGACCACACTCTAAGGGATGTAACGTAGACGGCATATCCTGATGCAAGCATTAATGGGTATTTCTACTACTCGAACCCGTGACCTATAAGTCAGATGAAAATAATTTTACTGTTGCTCCAATGTTCACTTTCAATTAAGTGACCCAATACTATGCAATATTATCGGCGTATAAAAATTAAACTTGACAGTTTTTGAAGTTTTTTTATGTTAATTTCTCTTGTTTTAATTGGATGGTAAACTTTTACAGCTAATGATATTGGTAGATGATGCTGGAGGAGCATATGCGCGTATCGATCACTCGCCATGGAATGGATGCACATTGGCTGATTTTGTAATGCCATTCTTTCTTTTCATTGTTGGGGTTGCAATTGCTCTTGCCTTAAAGGTACACCATCTTTTATATTTTTATTTTTCTTGACTTAACCAATAATATCTTAAATAATCAAATGTGCAAAAAACACATAGTGATGTATCACTTCATCCTTCAAAAATATTCAAGTAACAATTAATTTAAGTGTTTTTTTTTGTCGGATGTTTCCGGAGGGACAATTAATATGAAAGCGAAACGAAATATTAGATAGGTTTTTATTTTGTTTAGAATTAGTCCCTACACTTAAACTTATTTGATAAATAGCCTTTTTGTCCATAAATACATAAAATGTTATATTTTGATTAAAAATTCCACTCCCGCTATGAGATATTTTATGGGTCCCTTTTTAATGCATTTGCCAATATTTTATTGGGCCACGAGACTTCCCATATCCGATTGAGTAGACCCGCCAATTTGTTAGACCCGCTACTATTTCAGACCTCTTTGAGTGGGCCTAAATCATCCAAAAGAAAATTGGGCTAGATCTTAGGCCCATTTATCTTTTGGGCTAACACTAGCCAGCTCTATCACTTTCTTAGGTGGATTTTGGTCCAACTTCACATTTTGTAAAGAAAAATTGACCTAAATACCCTCTCACCCACCCACTTAAACTAAAAATAACCGAAGGATGTAATATATATATATATATGTAAGATCCAACTATAATATATGTATACGGTGTATAATTAGTGTTTAATCTATGTATACTGGCTATAAAAGTAAATAGTGAATTTGGCCGGCTATTTGCGTAAATATCCCTTTTGTAAAAGTGTAGTTTTAGAGCAATTGTATGAATTTCTTATTTAATTAATGGAGCTATTTCTGTCTTTTCAGAGAGTTCCCAAGATTAGTGCTGCAATTAAAAAAGTAACACTAAGGACATTGAAGCTTCTCTTTTGGGGAATTATTCTACAAGGTATGAACTGCAAATTTTGAACCTCCTGTTGATCAAGCTATGAACTACAGAAATTTAATAACTTCAAAGACAAAATTAGAAAAATTGCAAAAGTACATGTATGAACCGAAAGAGTTTAACTTTTTATACACTGAGAGTATAAATAGATCACCTAAATGATAATTATGTAATCGTTCATAAAAGGGGAATCTAGTAACCTAATATATAAGACATGTTACCTACTAAAACAAGTTACATTACATTGATAGTGTAAAATTTAGTGTGTATATATATTTAGAGACGGATTTAGGATTTAAATTTTATGGGTTCTGATTCGCAATTCTATTACATCTCATCTAATTTAATGGGTTCAAAATTTATTATTTGTACATATTTCATGATTTTGGGGCAAAAATACAGAGTATAAGAGAAAGCTATTGGTTCGGTTGAACCCATAGCTTCTACACTAGATAAGCCTCTGTATATGTTAGCTCCATGGGTCTGGGGGCGGTAGTGTGTACGCAGACTTAGCTTAGCTCTACCAGAGGAGATAGAGAAGTTGTTTCCAATAAACCTCGGCTAAAAATCAACCTGACCTTACTGAAATAAAATTTTTTTCTAGATAGATAAGAATGAGCATGATTAATGCAGGAGGATATTCCCATGCACCATATGAATTAGCTTATGGAGTGGACATGAAGTTAATCAGATGGTGTGGTATTCTACAGGTCTAAATCTCTTTCATTCTTTCTCTAGGAAAAGTTTGAGCTATTTGTTAAATTGATTTATTTTTTTTAATCTAATACAGTTTTTTGTTACAATTTGGGCAGAGAATAGCCTTGGTTTATTTTGTAGTAGCTCTAATAGAGATCATAACTACCAAGCTGAGGCCAACAACCTTAACCTCTGGTCATTTCTCTATTTTCACTGCCTATAAATGGCAATGGTAAGCAATCACCATTTCCTCTTTGCTATATCATTACATTCGTCATGTTAAATGTTAATTGATACATTATTGGGACATACTTAGGGGTCCTTTGGTATGATGGATAACCAAAAATAATTATGAGATAAAAATTCAGTATCGTCTTATCCCTTTTTTGGTTACAAATCATAGAATAAGTTATCCCGTGATTAAAAATAGTATTGGGATAACTTAAACTTATATCTGTCAGATGATGAAATAATGATCCCAGAAATAAGTTATCCTACGATATGGGCAATAAAATTGGTAATCCCGTGATTAATACAATATACTAAAATGTTAATAAGAAAATAATACCAAGATAATAATCATAGTATAATTAATCCCAATATAACTAATCTCAGCATAACATGCCTTCACACCAAACGATCCCTTATGTTTTATTAAATAGGAACTGAGATAGCATTGAATCCTGTGTGTTTCAAATAAATTGAGATTTATAGCTTGATTCTTTACTCATTCCATCTTGGTAAATATTGCATGAAATGGTTCAATATTTCACCGGATTGCAAGAAAATGGATGCCTTATGGTGCTATGTTGTGCGAACTCTCTAAAATACTGCCGCATCTATGTCGGATCCTCCAAAAAAACATTACTTTTGAAGGATCCGACACGCACTCGGCAATATCTTTGGAGAGTCCGAGCAACATAGGATGCAACAGCTTTCGCGCAGCTACTACATCTTTGCTTCTTAGCCTTATCTTTTACTAAGTAACCGATCCGAAGTCTAACTTTCTCCCTTTTTGCTTTAGGCCACTAACACGTACTTCCTTCAGCTGGCTTCGCCCTATTTATTCACCCATTTCCTTCTCAATAATATCCAACAATCAAGAAAATGTAAAAATCTTCCACTCCGTAGAACTTGATCTTATTATCGTCGTTTGCAGGGTTGGAGGATTTGTTGCATTCGTCGTTTATATGACAACAACATATGGTCTTCATGTTCCCGACTGGAGCTTTATGGCGCACCTTGATGATAGATCTGAAAGATACATTGTATGCAGAGTTAAAACAAACTACTAATCATAACAGTACATAACTAAATCTTGTTAGCTGAAATTTTCAGGTAAAATGTGGGATGAGAGGGCATATAGGACCTGCCTGTAATGCAGTAGGTTATGTGGATCGACAAGTCTGGGGTATCAATCATCTCTATAATCAACCTGTTTGGGCGCGATTGAAGGTCACAACATTTCAGAGCTAAAATTACTATTTTGAAACTGCTAAATTTTAGTTACTAATAGACTATTGATAAATATATTTAGGCATGCACATTGAGTTATCCAGCTTCAGGTCCATTTCGCGACAATGCTCCTAGTTGGTGTCGCGCTCCATTTGAACCTGAAGGTCTACTGAGGTTTGTCTATTTAACCACAAACGACTCGATAAAAATGTACTCAAGAGTGGTGCATTGATCCTTTGTTCAAATTGTTTTCAGCTAAGCACAGTTTCTGCTTCCTCTCTTTTTTAGTACAATTTCAGCTATCATGTCTGGAACCATTGGCATCCATTATGGACATGTCTTGATTCATTTCAAGGTAATTATATTGGTATTTCAAGAATTCATTCTATCACGAGTTTAACTTATATACACTGACTGACAGTATAAAAAAAAATTTACACTATCAGGTCACCTAAAAGATAACTACAGGTAATCATCCATAAAAAAGTAGGATTTATAACATGAAAAATAGAGTAAATTACTTTTACGACAGGTTAAAATTTTGTTTCTTGTCAGTGTATATAAGTTGAATCTTTCGATCAAGAATGTAATAGCAATTGGAATGGATTAAATTCTGTTGCAGGGTCATGATGAGAGGCTAAAACAATGGATTTCAATGGGGCTTGGTTTACTTATCATAGCCTTTATTCTTCATTTCTCAAATGGTAAATTCATCAATATAATCAAGAACTATGTTGCTCGGACTCTCTGAAAATGTTGTCGGGTGCATGTCGGATTCTCCAAAATCAGTATATTTTTGGAGAATCCGACACGGGCGCAGCAGTATTTTGAAGAGTCCGCGCAACATAGATCAAGAAAATATTTTGTGTCTGGTTATGTTGAAAAGTTAATATAGACATTTAACACAATACTTGGTTCTGTTTTTCTCTTGCAGCAATTCCTCTTAATAAGCAACTATACAGCTTTAGCTATGTTTGTTTCACTGCTGGTGTAGCTGGAATTGTATTCTCAGGATTCTATATACTGGTAGACATGTCAATGCTGCTATTTTTAACACTTAAATCCAAGATTTCAATGTCCAAATTTTATTCTAAAATTATTATTTTTTTGGAAAATGAATATATAGATTGATGTTTGGGGACTGCGAACGCCATTCGTGTGGCTAGAATGGATTGGAATGAATGCAATGCTGATATTTGTATTAGGAGCACAAGGCATATTTGCTGGATTCATAAATGGATGGTTTTTCAAGAATGAAGATAACAACCTTGTAAGTACCATCATCCCTTGCTAGCACTGATGAAGTAATGTCTAATCAATGGCGTACACAGAATTTTACATAAACAATATCGGCTTTTTATCATAACTCGACTTGTACGAGAGGTTTGATTTAGAGGTTTAGATGTTCCGAGGCTTTACTTAGTTCCAACTTGATATATATTTTGCAAGTTTGTCAAGCAGTATCGATCATAAAGTAGGGGTAAGATCTGCATACAGATTAACCATTTAGCGCTAAGGGTGCTAGTGGCCCCTAAAGTCTTTTAGCGCTAAGGGTGCTAAGTGATTTAAATTAACAATTTTCGAGGTATGCACATATATACATAAACAAGACTTCTGCCAAAGTTTACGGAGTCCGGTGACCCTCAACTTAAGCCATAGGTCCGCCTTTGCATACACATTACCCTTCCCAGACCCCACTTGTGAAATTTCACTGGGTTTGTTGTTGTTGTTGTCAAGCATTATCGGTGTATTGTATGTAAGCATATATTTTTTAAGGTCTGGATATTAAAGTTTTAGGTCTTTTACTTCTTGTCAACGATGCTTGCACTAGGGTAGGCTGCCTACGTCATACCCCATTTGGGTACGGCCCTTCCCCAGATCTTGCGTGAATGCAGGATACTTTGTGCACCGTTCTACCCGTTAGGTCCTTTACTTCTTGAACATATCCTGATATATAGTTAAGATACGAGAACTTAAATAGTTTCCGCGAATATTAATGATTATATACTACTTCCACATTTAGAAGATTGTAATAATTTCTTTTCCTTTGTATTTTTTTCAGGTTAATTGGATTCAACAACATGTATTCTTTGACGTGTGGAAGTCACAAAGAGTGGGAACTCTATTGTACGTGATATTTGCTGAGATAACATTCTGGGCAGTTGTTGCTGGGATCTTGCACCGACTCGGTATCTATTGGAAACTATAATGAATCACAACAGCTAGATTAAACAAAAGAAATGAAATTCAATATCAAATTGTAGTTTTATGGTTCTGTAAATTGTATGAATCATTCTATTCTACCACTTTTCATTGCCTTTTAATGTGCCGTTATAATTTATACTTCTTGCATATATTCTAGTTCTCTTTCTTTCTCAGACCGGTAGTATTAGGCAAAAATAGCACGGTATCGTCAGTTTTCGGATTGATCATTCAAAAATAGCCAGTGTTTATCAAGTTAATAAAAAATAGCCACTATTTTGCTGCAATAGAGACCGGTCCAGCAAAATATACTGGAGTTCGGTGCACCGGTGTATGAACTCCAGCATAGTATGTTGGACCGCTATACTTTGCTAGCTCCAGTATAATATACTGCAGACTGGAGCACCGGTGCTCCAAACTCCAATATATTATACTGCATTAGTATACTTGCTGGAACTCCAGTATATTATGCTGGAGTTCTAGTGTACTTATGCTGGAACTCCAGTATAATATGTTGGAGTTCAAGTATACTTATGCTGGAACTCCAGCATAATATACTGGAGTATTTTTCAGGTTTTGAACAGTATTTTCGCTCAGATTTATCTTTACATAAAAAGTTGCTGAATCTCGATTACTTTTGAAATTTAGCTATTTTTGAACGACCGGTTGTAAATCTAGCTATTTTTTAATTTCTCCCTAGTATTAGTGTTAGTATGGTATCCCTTTTACTCGTAAATTGCTATCTTTACCTACTGTTTGATTGATATCTTTCGCTCTAATTTTCGTAATATCTTGTTGTTATTATTACTTGTGGATAATGCTTCTTTTCATTTACTCTGTATCCGAGGGTATATCGAAAACATTCTCTAACTTTTACAGCTAATGATATTGGTAGATGATGCTGGAGGAGCATATGCGCGTATCGATCACTCGCCATGGAACGGATGCACATTGGCTGACTTTGTAATGCCATTCTTTATTTTCATTGTTGGGGTTGCAATTGCTCTTGCCTTAAAAGTACACCATCTATTATATTTTTATTTTTCTTGACTTAACCAACAATATCTTAAATAATCAAATGTACAAAAAACACATAGTGATGTATCACTTCATCTTTCAAAATTTCAAGTAACAATTAATTTAAATGTTTTTTTTTATCGGATTTTCCCGAAGGGACAATTAATATGAAAGCGAAACGAAATATTTAACTTAGAATGGAAAGGTGGGTTTTTATTTTGTTTAGAATTAGTTGCTACACTTAAATTTATTTGATAAAGAGTTCAAATTTATCTTCTGTCCACCTTTTTGTCCATAAATACATACAATGTTTTTTTCGATTAAAAAAAGAGAAATTTTCATAAAGCACTATCTTTTAGTAGTAATTAGCCATCTATAGATACAATCTGCTATATTACGGATTATAGATACCACTATGGTTATAAGATGTATTTGATGTATTTAAGCTATTGTATTTACGAATATAGTAGCAAAAATAGGCGTGAATCAGGGAAGTCCGGCTAATTAGTTGTTGTATTCGAGTATATTCGACTGTATTCAACGAGTGAAACATGGGATTACAGCTGGACAAATTATTGTATTCGATCGTATTCGACTGTATTCACCGCGTGAAATAGGGGATTACACTGTTTTTAAAACGGAAAGTGAATCAATTAACATAATAGACTCCTAATATAACTCAACAAACTCAATTATAACACACAAATTTTGTATTTTCAGTTATAAAAAAGATTCTCAACTGAAAAATACCCCAAAAATATAGCAATCTTCAGAAAAATTTTAAAATACATCTGAATACATAAATTATATTAATTAAAAAACACATATAAATACATTCATGGCATATAGCGAGACAGTGAATACAATGAAATACATAGAATACGGCGGGATAAATTGAAATACAATGGGAAAAAAAGACAGTGGATACAATGAAATACGTAGAATACAACGACATACATTGAATTACAATGAAATACATGAAAAATACGACGTGATACGTTGAAATATATTAACAAAAAATTCAAGTTACTCAGCCCAAACTCCATTGTCTTTGTTCAAGAATAAACCCTAATTTTCGACGAATCCGCTGGCGTTCATAAATAGAGATAATATTCTAAAATTCAGGTCCTTCTCTTTACTAGTATTAAGATAAAAGAAAGAAAAAGAGAAAGTAGCTAGGGACCAACAGAGATGGGCAAAAGCTGGGAACGGAGGCAAATATTTCAGTTCAAAATGTTGATTTGACTTGCGTGATAATAAACAAATGCAAACTGGTATATAGAAGACAAATAATGCTTTCCGATCTGATTCATACGTCTCCGCCGGCAGGAGCTGTTGCGTTGCCGGCTGGAAGCACGGATTTTCTGTTTGATTCCGAGAAGAGAAGAAAATAGTATGGGTGAAAGGAATTTTCAGATTGAGCATAGTATTTTCAGGGAATGGAGGGAAGAGAACTGGATGTACCAAAGTAAAGAGAGAAAGAAAATAGTGTAACTGAATAGCGTATTTAGTGGTTTTGGGGCTAGGAGGTAACCAAAACTAAATATTTTGCTATAAACTTTAAAAGGTATCTATAGAATATAATTTTTTTAAATGTTATTTATTTAAAATAAATAAGGTGTTAACCTTTACTATAGGAGATAAAAATTCCTTAAAAATACCACCCCACTAATGAAATAATTTATGGGTCCCCTTTTAATGCATTGGCAATATTTTATCGGGCCACGAGTCTTCCCATATCCAGATTGAGTATACCCGCCCATTTATTAGACCAGCTACTATTGCAGACCTCTTTGAGTTTGAGTTGGCCTAGATCATCCAAAAGAAAATTGGGCTAGTTCTTAGGCCCATTTATCTTTTGGGCTAAATCTAGCCAGTTCTATCCCTTTCTTAGGTGGATTTTGGTCCTTCACATTTTGTAAAGAAAATTGACCTAAATAGCCTCCCACCCATCCACTTAAACTAAAAATAACTAAAGGATGTATAATATATATAAGATCCATCTATAATATATGTATAACTATATATAATTAGCATTTAATCTACGTATACTGGCAATTAAAGTAAACAGTGAATTTGGTCAGCTATTTGTGTAAATATCCCTTTTGCAAAAGTGTAGTTTTAGAGTAATTGTATGAATTTCTTATTTAATTAATGGAGCTATTTCTGACATTTCAGAGAGTTCCCAAGATTAGTGCTGCAATTAGAAAAGTAACACTAAGGACATTGAAGCTTCTCTTTTGGGGAATTATTCTACAAGGTATGAACTGCAAATTTTGAACCTCCTGTTGATCATGCTATGAACTATAAAAATTTAATAACTTCAAAGACAAAATTAGAAAAATTGCAAAAGTACATGTATGAACCGAATAAGTTTAACTTTCTATATACTAACAGTGTAAATAGGTCACCTAAATGATAATTATTTAATTGTTCATAAAAGGGGAATCTAGTAACCTAAAATATAAGACATGTTACCTACTAAAACAAGTTACATTATACTGATAGTGTAAAATTTAGTGTATGTGTGTGTATGTATATATATATATATATTCAGAGGCGGATTTAGAATTTAAATTTTATAGGTTCTGATTCGCAATTCTATTACATCTCATCTAATGTAATGGAATTTTATTTTTTTATTTCAGAAATGGACATGCTAGATCATATATCTATATACGGATAGATAGATCGACCGGTGGATTCGCACCTGAGATCTTTCTACAGATAGTGGGGGTATCCACCCCTATGGCCATGTTCTATTCGGAGGAATAAAATAAAAATAGTTTTTCGGAGAGATGGCTGAGCGGTTGATAGCCCCGGTCTTGAAAAACGATATAGTTTTAACAAAGAACTATCAAGGGTTCGAATCTCTCTCTCTCTCTCTCTCCTTTTTTGCTAATTGAATAGATTTTTTTCTTTAGTGATTTTGCCCAACCTGCTATTCTAAAGAAAAGGTAATGGCTCGGCTATCCCACCTAGCCAAGCCAGAAAAATAGATTAGATATAAGTTAGATAAAATGAATGGAAAAAAAAAAGGAATACTTAGGCTGATTCCAAGATGTATGATTGAATCAAAGTGATTTTTATTTCATTCCAGCATTGGATCTGCTGTCTCATCTCAATTAAGAGGGGTCATGGAAAGAACAGGCTCAAAGTCACGATCAATTCCTTTTTCAAATTCTGCTGCAGCTGCACGAGCCCTTCCCGCGTGCCACAAATGACCTATGAAGAAGAAGAATCCTAGAACAAAATGAGAGGTAGCTAACCAACTTCTAGGAGAGACATAATTGACTGCATTGATCTCGGTAGCTACACCACCCATGAAATTTAAAGAACCTAAAGGAGCATGAGTCATATATTCTGTAGAACATCGTTCCTGCCAAGGTTGTATGTCTTTTTTCAACCTACTCAAGTCTAACCCATTTGGACCCCTTAGAGGCTCTAACCATGGAGCACGCAGATCCCAAAAACGCATAGTTTCTTCTCCAAAAATGACTTGATAACAGATCGCTTCTTCCAAAGCGTGCCCCATTCGTTCTGCTCGCAACAATCCAATAAGTTCTCCGGTTGAAAAAACATTAGACATTCCATCTTATGAAACCAACACTTTTGATGTTATTTGATGTACAATAATTTCTATATGCCTATTATGAATCTGCACCCCCTGGGAGTGATATACCTGTTGGATTTTATTAACCAAAGAGATTCGACTTTGCGCTATAGTTAGCTCAGCACCAACCAAGAATCCCCAAGTAATTCCAAGAATTTTTGTTATACATTTATTCCAACCCTCAATCTTCTTTTCTAGATTCATGGATATTGAATCAATCGAACGCACTTCTAACACCTGTTCTACTTTAGGAAGACATTGTGTTATATCACCGGATCTCGATTTTTCATATATAAATGTAACTAATGTATCTCCTTTGTAAAGGGTTTTCCCATAATGGCCATGAACAATTGTACGGGGGTGGACAAATAAGGCTTAGCTGATCGTATCACTATCGAGTCAACTTGAACAAGTATAACTTGACCCGATTTGAGGGGCGGTCCATTTTTGGCTATACATACATTTTCACAAATAAACTGTCCAAGACTAATTATTTTAGATGTCTCTTCACGATAATTGTGATGGAGAAAATACAGTTCAAATTGACTGAATTTAAAATAATGTTACAACATGGATCGGGATTAAAAAAATTTCCACTTTCATCTATTAAATAATATTTTAATTTAATCACTTGAAAAATCTATTTTAAATTGTCAAGTTGCAAATAGTTAGTTATGTCATGACCCCAACCCCGGTCGTGATGGCGCCCAACACACTGCTAGGAAAGCCTGATCAATTAACAACCTTAACCCAATTCTCATACAGTTCATTATTGACTAGCGTAGATAAATTACCAAGTTATAATACTAGAAGTCTGAAATAAGAGTTAAACATGCGGAATTTCAAATAATAATTCTTCTACATAGCCCAAAAGATCCAGTGTCACAAGTCTAAGCCTCTAATACAGGTTTACCAATCTAATACATGTCACTCTAGGGGAATACAAAATAATAAAAAAAAAACAAAGGATAGAAGGGAGAGATCAGGGTCGCGGACGCCATTGCAGCTACCTCGATGCTCCCGAATATGTGCTGCTCAACAGAAAATCCTCACACAGCCTCAGATGCACCTGGATCTGCACGCAAGGTGCAGGGAGTAATGTGAGTACTCCGACCCAGTAAGTAATAAGCATAAATAATGACTGAGAATAAGAATTCATGGAATACACAAATTAATCTATAATGCGGAAGTTAAAAACAAGTGGAATGAAATCAATAAAACAATGAAATCGAAATGTAGAAATGCTACAGAAATTAAGCAATTAAGTGACATATATAGAATACGGTACCCTCTAGTACCCACTGTGGCGTGCAGTCCGATCCATTTATTTATCATCGACGGCGCTCACTGGGGGTGTGCAGACTCCGGGAGGGGCCCCTTACGGCCCAAGCGCAATAACAAGCCATCTCGTGGCATCAACTAGGCCCTCGTCCTCATATCAATATCAATATAATACTGCTGTGGTACGCAGCCTGATCCCATGCTTAGTCCAGAAATCACATAAGCCCCTCGGGCCATAATAAAATAGTAGTTCTCAGCCCAAAACATCATTAGAAATATCATTTAAGTTTCAAATCTGAGAAAAAGTGCCTGAGTTGTAAAACAGTATTAAACAATAGGACTGAGTTCAAGCAATATATCAAAATAGTGAGAAACCAGTGATAGCAATCCCCGAAGGGTTCAAATAGTTGGTACAAAGCCCAATTATGATAATTAGTCCAAATAATAATAATATCAAATAAGTTTCAATCAATCACGCGGTAAAATATCACTCGGGATGGACCAAGTCCCAATCCCCAATAGTAAACGACCCCGCGCTCATCATCAAGCATGTGTCTTACCTCAATATAGCACTACGATGTGCAAATTCGGGGTTTCAAACCCTCAAGAAATTATTTACATTTATTACTCACCTCAAGCCGGCCAAAACTCTAGCTCGCTATGCCCTTGCCTCTCAAATCGGCCTCCTCGCGCGTCAAATCTGACCAAAACCACAACGAATACGTTACAATATGCTAAGGGAACAAAACCCAATCGAAAATAATCGAAAAATATAAAAAATCCCAAAATTAGCAAACCCGAGCCCCGGGCCCACTTCTCAAAACTAAGAAATTTTCACATCATTAGACTCATTATCTCCCCACGAGTTTATACATATCAAAAACACATGGATCAGAGTTTAATTGACCCTTCAAATCTTTAATTTTAGCTCTCTTAAGTTCAAGCCCTAAACCTCCAATTTTTGTCCATTAATTCCTTAAATTTTTAGTCCTAATTCATGAAATAACACCATAGAATCGTGTTTTAGGTCCAAAATCCTTACCTTATCGAAGCTCCTTCAAATCCCTCTCCAAAATCGCCCAAAAATCACCAAGTCTGAAGTTAAAATGAATAAACCATTCAAAATTCGCGAAGAAGAATCTTAAATACTTCTGTCCAGTCATAACCGCATTTGCGGTCAATTACCCGCTTCTGCGGTCAATATTCCGCATCTGCGAAAATTTATTAAACTCCGCCTACCGTATCTGCGGTCCAATAGCCGCATTTGCAACTCTGCAGGTGCGGTCCTTCATCCGCGTCTGCGGTCCCGGGTCTTCCATAGCCTTTCCGCTTCTGCGATGCCATTCACGCATCTACGATATCGCACCTGCAGTTCCCCAGCCGCAGGTGCGAAAATACCAGCAATAGCAAAATCTGAAATTGCACAAGTCCAAACTCTTCCCATTAGCTATCCGAAATCACCCCGAGGCCCCCGGGACCTCAACCAAAAGCACCAATACATCCTAAAACCTCATTCAAACTTGACCCAACCATCAAAACACCTCAAACAACACCAAAACATCCAATTACATCGAATTCAAGCCTAAGTTCTTCTAAAATTTTTGAAACACGCATTTGATCAAAAACCTAACCAAATCATCTCTGAATGACCCGAAATTTTACACGCAGATCCCAAATCACATAACGAAGCTACAGCAACTCTCAGAATTCCATTCCGACCCTCGAATCAAAATCTCACCTATCAACCGGAATTCGCCAAAACATCCAATTACATCGAATTCAAGCCTAAGTTCTTCTAAAATTTTTGAAACACTCATTTGATCAAAAACCTAACCAAATCATCTCTGAATGACCCGAAACTTTACGCGCAGATCCCAAATCAGATAACGAAGCTACAGCAACTCTCAGAATTGCATTCCGACCCTCGAACCAAAATCTCACCTATCATCCGGAATTCGCCAAAACATCCAATTACATCGAATTCAAGCCTAAGTTCTTCTAAAATTTTTGAAACACTCATTTGATCAAAAACCTAACCAAATCATCTCTGAATGACCCGAAACTTTACGCGCAGATCCCAAATCAGATAACGAAGCTACAGCAACTCTCAGAATTGCATTCCGACCCTCGAACCAAAATCTCACCTATCAACCGGAATTCGCCAAAATACTAACTTCGCCAATTCAAGCCTAATTCTACACTGGGCCTCAAAAATCACTTCCGATCACACTCCTAAGTCATAAATCATCCTTCAAAGCTAACCGAATCATCAAAAATCATATCTGAGCCCTCTAATGCATAAGTCAACATTCGGTTGACTTTTCCATACTAAGCCTTCCTTAAAGAGACTAAGTGTCTCATTTCCTAACCTTTCCAAACCAACTCGATCACACAAGACACGGATAATGAAGCATAAAGAAGCAAAAAATGGGGAAAATGGAGCGGTAATTTATGAGACGACGGGTCGGGTCATCACAAGTTACTAAGATCTGATTATGAGTTATTAAATGTAAGATGAATAAAAATTCTCAATTAGAAGGGATGTTCCTAAAGGGCCCAATGAATTCCTAATTGGAATTAGGGGATCTTTTTTAATTGATTCTTTTATCACACTGTGATATTCTACATCCTTGAATGGCCCTATTCGAGAACAAATGGCTGCTGACAAAATTATCAATGACTAACATTCCTTATTTCTATTTAACAACGTATGAATAGTTCCTTGAGGTTGGTTAAGAGATTGTTTTATTTTTGCCTTGGAATAGGAATAAATAGAAGAAAAGGGGTTGATATTGGTACAATCTGATCCATTATCAGAGAGCAATCCTGACCCCGACGTATCATTCCTTTTTTCGATATACGAAATAAGGGATTTCACTAAGTTGATTCTTAGAAAATGTCGAATCAAACCATTTGTCCTTATTTCAACAAAAGAAGCACGGGCTTCTTTGCAAGAAGAACTTTTTTTGTCTTGGTTCTAATTTAATACTAAACAAGTCTGAACTAATTGAATACTTGTGTCAGAAATTTCTCGAATCGGTTTGCCATTTTCATAAAGGATATAATTGACAATTCGTAGTTGCACATTATCCCTTTCCTGCAATGGATCCGATGGAAAAAGGGTTGCTAAATTTATACTGTCCGTTATTTCATATGTGACGACAGGTCGAACTAAAATAAAAAAAGATTCTTGCTAGGTGTAATTTGTTGGACATAGACCAATTTTTCACTTTTTTGGATTCTTTGAAATTTCTTTTTCCTGTTCCTAGTGGTATCAAAACGCCGGTATGTCAGTATATCTTATCTATCTCTCCAGGAAAATTGATATCTCTAGAAAAAATTTTAAGTTCAATTCGTTTTTTTCCCTCTCCACCCGGACCAACCCACCGACTCGGCTTCTTAGATTTAAGGTGATTTGTGTATCTACCCCAATGATACTATTGTTCCGTACCATTATAGAAGAAGATCCGGGCAAGATATGCACCTCTTCAGGAATGAAAAAAAATTAATCTACTTTCATTTGGTATTTTGGCCTAAATTCTTTGACTCCTCGATATTCAAGCAAATCCTCTTTTTTGATGACTGAATGCATTTCTACAGTCCCATATTTAATAATGCCCGAACTCTTTCTTCTGTATCAAGGATCATCAAAATAAGCAAGAATACTATTTCGACGCAAAATACCATTTTACGGGGATTTCAATCGAGATACCTGAACAAAACGTTAGTTCATTCTCGAGTTCTTGAATCGAGTGTAGTGGAATGATGAATTTATTTCTTCACCTTTTTGAAAATAAATCAGAATTCTCATGGAGAATAGGCGAATATACGAGATTATACTGACCAACACATATGATTCGATTAAGGTCTGAATAATTATGAATCCTATCTTCTTTTTACCAGAAAAATTTGAACTAAATAATTTCTGCCTCGCCTGATCGTTGGTTAATGAGAGGTTAGAAGTATATCTTCGCTTGCTAGAAAGAGAATGAGCATTCATTTGATCCTGATCCTTGTGGATCGAAAGGTAGACTAGACTGGACCTGTACGACACTCCTAATAATATCCATAAATAGCTTGTTTTTGGTAATAGATGAACATTACCGTATGTAAATTCGGGTGCATGATAGACATCAGTACTCCAGTGCATTTCTTCGTCTGAATAAGAATAAATATATTTTTGAACCTTCTCTTTAAAATTCAAAGTGGATATTCCTGTGCGAATCTCAGCAATTACTTGTTCTGATTCTACATATTGATCATTTTGAACTAAAAGCAAAGTTTTGGGTGGAATATTCATATTATGTAGAATATCTTCACTCTCAATAGTTACATACAAGTCTATAGAACATAGAAAGGCAGGATGCCCATGACGTGTACGTGTCGGATGAACCAAATCTTTATTGAATTTGATTTTTCCATTAGATGGGGCTCGCACATGTTGTGCAGTACCCCCCGTGAATACTCCTCCGGTATGAAAAGTTCTTAATGTTAATTGAGTACCCGGTTCTCCAATCGATTGACCTGCAATAATACCTACAGCTTCCCCCAATTCAACCAGGTCGCCATGAGTAGGACTCCGGCCATAACATAATCGACAAATCCAAGATGTACTCCTACAAGTAAAGGGAGTTCGAATAGAGATTGGTTGTGTCCGAAAGGTTATGAATCGATTTACAAGTCCAATGCCAATGTCTTAATTTCTAGTGGCAATACATCGCGGACCCAAATATATATCATCTGCTAATACATGGCCAATTAATGTTTGGATAAAAATCCTTTCCGGCATCATCCCATTCCGAGGACTCACAGAAATACCCCGGGCGGTGGTACAATCCTTTCGACGTACAATAATGCGTTTAATTACTTCAACAAGTCTGCGAGTGAGATGTCCAGCGTCTGATGTTCGTACATCAGTATCCACAACTCCTTTACGGGATCCGTAGCAAGAAATGATGTATTCTGTTAAAGAGAGTCCTTCGCGTAAATTGCTTTGAATATGTAAATCAATTATTTATCCTTGAGGATCTGACATTAATCCTCTCATACCTACTAATTGATGTACATGAGATGCATTTTCTCTAGCTCCCGAGAAAGACATTATATGAACTGGATTAAAAGGGTCAGTCATCCTAAAATTAGGATTCATTTCTTGTCGCAAATATTCACTTGTAGCATACCATATTTCAATGGATTGACGTAATTTTTCTACCGCGTGTACATTCCCATAATGATGGTGTTTTTCCAAAATCAAACTTTGTTGTTCAGCATCTTGAACTAGCCATCCCTTAGTAGGTATTGTTAAAAGATCATCAATTCATAATGAAATGGACGTAGCAGTAGCTTGTTGGAACCCCAGAGTTTTTACTGGATCCAGGATATATGATGTATATGCCATTCCGAAGTGATCTATTAATCTACTAATAAGTCATTTCATGGCAGTTTCGTCTATCGCTTTATTGTGAAAGACCAGATTGGCCCGTTCTGCCATAAGTACCTCCATATTCCGCTGAGTAGAATTCGACAATGGGTTTGAGTCGGTGATTGTAAAACTTGTTTGATCTTGATTCACGTATAAATTACGGAACTATGGACCTAGCTGAACCGGAGAGCCCCAAAGTCCCACGGGTATCATAGAATTACGTTAGGTACCATATGAATAGACCCAAGAAAACCCCTGTATAGCTTCTTCGATTTCTCGATAAAGAGCAATATGACCAATAGTGGTTTGAATGTTTATAAAAAGGATTTTTTTTTTAGACTTCTTACTATTAGATAGTGTCCATAAATCTCATAAAAGTACCTAAAGATTCATAGTGAACTTTTCGATGGGAGTTTCTCTTGAAGCAATAACGCGTTGATCTAGTCGCCACCGGAGCCACAAAGGACTATCTAAATTGATTCGTTTCTGCCGATAAGCCCCAATTGCATCATAGGAATTAGAAAAAAACGGTTCTTTCGTATACTTATAGTGACTATTGTCACTTCTTTTTTGATTTTGATAGTTTCTGCGATTACATGGATTATATCTATTTACACAAATACCTCGATGATTTCCGCTCGTTAATACATAGAGTCCAATAAGCATATCTTGCGTTGGTACGGAAATGGGATCCCCAATAGCCGGAGACAAAAGATTCATATGAGAAAACATAAGTAAACGGGCCTCTACTTGAGCCTCCAAGGATAAAGGTACATGAACAACCATTTGATCTCAAATGGACTTGAAGTTGGATAACTAAATGTGCGTGCCTAAATACATTATCAATAGTCTATTAGTCACTAACATTTAGCAGTCCATCTAGTGCATGATCCTTTGTTCAAATTGTTTTCAGCTAAACACATTTTCTGTTTCCTCTCTTTTTTAGTACAATTTCAACTATCATGTCTGGTACCATTGGCATCCATTATGGACATATCTTTTCAAGGTAGTTATATTGGTATTTCAAGAATTCATTCTATCGCGAGTTTAACTTCTATATACTGACAGTACAAAAGAATTTTTATATTATCATATCATATAAAAGATAAGTACAAATAATCATCCATAAAAAGTGAGATTTGTAACATGAAAAATAGAGCAAATTACTTGTTACGACATGTTAAAATTTTGTTTCTTGTCAGTGTATATAAGTTGAATCTTTCGATCAAGAATGTAATAGCAATTGGAATGGATTAAATTCTGTTTCAAGGTCATGGTGAGAGGCTAAAATAATGGATTTCAATGGGGCTTGGTTTATTTATCATAGCCTTTATTCTTCATTTCTCAGATGGTAAATTCGTCAATATAATCAAGAACTATGTTGCTCGGGCTCTCTGAAAATATTATCGGGTGCATGTCGGATTCTCCAAAAGCAGTGTATTTTTGGAGAATACGACACGAGTGCATGTCACGACCCAATTCCCAAACCCGGTCGTGATGACGCCTCTCGTGAAGACAAGGCCAGCCAATAGAACGTCAATACCTCTTTAATACTTAATTAGCATGAATAAGTCTAAAACATTAATAAAATTATCATATGTGCGGGAGAAAGGTGATAAAATAGAGAACCATCCCGACACAGCCCGACCGGGGTGTCACAAGTCACGAGCATCTAGAAGGTTTTAATTCAACTACAAGACCTGTAATACATGAATTTAAAATTTAGAGTCAAAAGAAGAAATTCGGTGCCGCGAATGCTGACGGTCACCTTGCTCAGCTGTGATAGCAAAATCCTCAACCAGCTCAAACTCGCTACCGGGTAAACCAATACCTGCATCTGCATGCAAGGTGCAGGAAGTAAAGTGAGTACTCCAACTCAGTGAGTAATAAAAGTAAATAATAACCGAGCAACAAGAAACCACGTAAAGCAAGCCATCATGCTATATAGAACAGTGTCACACTTTGAGAAAACAATAAAACCGTAAAATCTTTAGAAATATCTTGGCTCAATTTAAAATCTCTTTTGAAAATATCTTTTTCCAACAGTTAAGCAAATGAATGCGAAACAAGTAGTGTAAGCCAACAAAAAAGTCAGCCCCGTGGGCACAGCACTCCATTAACAAATAACACCAGTGTATCAGGTAAGTAGTGCAAGAAGTAGCATGGAAGCCAATGAAATGAAAGTGCTGAAATGTCATGACAAATTATACAAATAGGAACAAATGCATGAGTGCAATGCAATTCATATGACAGTACACTCCGATACCCACTGCGGCGTACAGCCCGAGCCATCCATATATTTAACGTCGACGGCGCTCACTGGGGGTGTGTACAGACTCCGGAGGGGCTCCTACAGCCCAAGCGCAATATCAAGCCATCTCGTGGTAACAACCAGGCTCTCGGCCTCAATATCAATACAACCATCCAGGCCCTCGGCCTCCCTCGGCCTCATGATCAATGTAACATCGCTGCAGCGTGCAGCCCGATCCATGCTCAATCCAGAAATGCACATATAACACTGCTGCGGCGCGCAGCCCGATCCATGCTCAGTCCAGAATACACATAAGCCACTTGGGCGATGTTAAAATAACAGTTGTCAGCTCAAAACATCAAGAAAATATAGTTTAAGATTTTCAAATCTTAGAAAGATGGCTGAGTTTGCGGAACAGTATTTAAAACATTGGACCGATATCAATAATATACAAAAATGATGCGAAAACGGTGATATCAATCCCTGAAGGATTCAAATAATTGGCACGAATCCCAAATACGACAATCAACCCAAATCATGAAATATCAAATAAGTGTCAGTCAGTTACGCGGTAAAATCAACAACCGGGACGGACCAAGTCACAATCCCCAACGGTGCTCTACCACACGCTCTCTATCTGGCGTGGAAGTCACCTCAATATAGCACTATGGGTGCAAATCCGGGGTTTCAAACCCTCAGGATATCATTTACAATCATTACTCACTTCGAACCGGTGAAAGCTCTAGCTCGCGACGCCTTTGGGCCTGAAATCGGCCTCCACGCGCGTCGAATCTAACCAAAATCAGAGCGAATACATCACAATATGCTAAGGGAACAATACCCAATCGAAAACAATCAAAAAATAGCAAAAATCTCGAAACGAACAAAACCCGATCCCCGAGCCCACTTCTCAAAACATCAAAAAATTCCCATCAATGAATTTCTCATCTTGCCACGAGTCTATACACATCAAATTTACCAAAATTCGAGCTCAAATGCTCCATCAAATCCCAAATTTAAATCTCAAAATTCCAAGCCCTAGTTCATCAATTTTTAGGCTTAATTCCATGAATTTCTAGGTTAGTTTCACATAAAAGTCATGTTTTTAACTCAAAAATCTTACCTCCAATAAACTCCAGTCGAAACCCTCTTCAATTGCTCCCGAAAAGCTCTCAAGATGTTTAACAATGGTGGAAACTATCCCAAGCTCGCGGAGGAATTAATCATTAATCTGTCCAGCATCTTCGCTTTTGCGGTCCAATGACCGCTTATGCGGGACCGCTTATGCGACTTCTCTTCCGCTTCTGCAGAAATTCAAAATAGGGCCAGGACCGCTTCTGCGGCCATACGCAGATGCAGTCCACCAACCGTTTCTGCGGAAATAGGCAACTTCCCACCGCATATGCGGTCCACCAGCCACTTCTGCGGAAATAGGCAACTTCCCAGGTTTTTTCTTCTGCGGTTTCACCATCACTCCTGCGAGACCGCACCTGCGGTCCTATAACCACAGGTGCGAAAATACCAAATACCAGCAGCTCATTTCCTTGCAAAAATCCAAAAACTCTCCGTTTAACCATCCGAACTCACCCCGAGGCCCTCGGGACCTCAACCAAAAGTACCAACACATCCTAAAACATTATTCAAACTTGATCCAATCCTCAAAACACCTCAACTAACACCAAAATCATCATAATGCATCGAATTCAAGCCTAAGTTCTTCAAATCCTTCCGAAACTCGCATTCCATCAAAACCCAACTAAACGATGTCCGAATGACCTGAAATTTTGTACACACATCACAAATCACATAATGAAGCTACAGCAACTCTCGGAATTCCATTCCGACCCTCGGATCAAAATCTCACCTATCAACCGGAAATCGCCAAAATACTAACTTCGCCAATTCAAGTCTAATTCTACACCGGACCCCCAAAATCAATTCCGATCACACTCCTAAGTCAAAAATTATCCCCTGAAGCTAACCGAATCACCGAAAATCAAATCCAAGCCTTCTAACTCAATAGTCAACATCCGGTTGACTTTTTCCAAAACAAACCTTCCTTAAAGAGACTAAGTGTCTCATTTCCATCCAGAATCAATCCAAATCAACTCATTCACCCAAGACTCGTATAATAACACATAAGGAAATCGAAAATGAGAAAAACGGGGCGGTAACTCACGTGACGACGGATCGGGTCGTCACAGTGCAGCAGTATTTTGAAGAGTCCGCATAACATCGATCAAGAAAATATTTTGTGTCTGGTACGTTGAAAAGTTAATAAAGACATTTTAACACAGTATTTGGTTTTGTTTTTCTCTTGCAGTAATTTCTCTTAATAAGCAACTATACAGCTTTAGCTATGTTTGTTTTACTGCTGGTGTAGCTGGAATTGGATTCTCAGGATTCGATATACTGGTACACATGCCAATGCTGCAATTTAAACAACTTAAAGCCAAGATTTTAATGTTCTAATTTTATTCTAAGAATTTGCTTTTGAAAAATGAATACAAAGATTGGGGATTGCGAACGCCATTCGTGTGGCTAGAATGGATTGGAATGAATGCAATGTTGATATTTGTATTAGGAGCACAAGGCATATTTGCTGGATTCATAAATGGATGGTTTTTCAAGAATGAAGATAACAACCTTGTAAGTAACCATCATCCACTTATGCTACAAAACCTCGTTATATCAAAAGAATAAAATATCTTGATGTTATGTATATGAACTAGCACCAAGAAAGTAATGTCTGCTCAGTAATTTTACACGAACAGTATCGAGCCTTTTATCATTACTCGACTTGTACGAGAGTTTTGATTTAGAGGTTTAGATGTTCTGAGGCTTTACGTCTTGTTCCAACTTGATATATATTTTGCAATTTTGCCAAGCAGTGTCGATCTATTATATGTATGCATATATTTTTTAAGTTTTGGATATTAAAGTTTTAGGTTTTTTACTGATTGTCACTGATGCTTGCATCAGAGTAGCCGCCTACATCACATAAATCTAACCATTAACAGCATAGTTATGAAACAAATGATAGAAATGCCCCTCGGCATATACAAAAGTAACTCTCAAAATAATACATATAGAATCTTCTAAGACTCGGAACATCATAAGTCACAAGCTTCTAAGATTTTACTAATTGTTCTATACATCAGTTTTTAGAAAGAATAAAGGAAGAACTACACAAAAGGTAGAGGGGAACTCATGGGTCTGCGGACGCGGCAGATGTACTTTGAAGTCTCTGTAGCGGCAGCAGGTGTACAACTAATAGATCCTGGAATGATGTACCTAGATCTGCACACGAAAACATGTGCAGAAGAGTAGCATGAGTATACCACAACGGTACCCAGTAAGTATCAAGTCTAACCTCGGTCGAATAGTAATGAGGTCAGGTCAGGGCCCTACTAGTATATATATATATATATATATAAAGTAAGACGGAACGAAATATCATAGTATAATAAAAGACTGAATTCTAACAAGAAGGAAATCACAGAAAAACAATACAGTACAGTGTACAGAAATAACAACAGGGGATCTCCCGAGATACCATCTTGTAGTCCCAAAAGTAAATATGCAAGTGGATATCCCGGGATACCATCCCATAATCCCAAAGTAAATACACAAGGGGATCTCCCGAAATACCGTTCCGTAGTCCCAAAAGTAAATGTGCAGGGAGAACTCCCGAGGTACTGCCTCATAGTCTCAAAAGTGAACATGCAGGGGGAATCTCCCGTAATACCGTTTCGTAGCCCCAAAGTAAATACGCAGCTCAAACAAAATAAAAATAACAGTTACAGAAAGAAAACCTTCAATTTGGACTAAGTACAAGTCAAGACAACATGCAGGAATCCTCTAAAATATGCCGCAAAGAGTTCAGATAAGCAATTAAGGCACGTAGACATGCTATTCTAGGGTAACAGGATAACTGCACATGCTAGTATACTTAAATAAGATGAACACAAGTTATTACTCGGTAAATATCGGGGTTTTCAACAATTTTATCCTGTGTACGCACTCGTCACCTCGCGTACACGGCGCTCACATAACATAACAACACCAAATTCTAAGGGTATTTCCCCCACACAAGGTTAGGCAAGCTAATTACATATCATAAATATAACTATAAGAAACTAATCTGGTTAATGAAATCAAAGCTAAAGCAAGAAATTAGGAAATCCCCCTAAAAAGTCTCCTCGGGCCCACGTCTCGAAATCAGCTAAAAATTATAAAATATGAACACCCATTCACTCACGAGTTCACGTGTACCAAAATTATCCAAATCTGATATCAAATCTCAATCAAAACCCAAAATCTTAGTTGAAGAATTTCTACCATTTTACCTGAATTTCTCAACCAAATTCCTTAATTAAATGATGAAATCAACCATATATTAGTGGAATATAACCATAAAGGATAAGAATCGTTACCCAAAAGCTTTCTCTGAAAATCCCTCAAATAATCTCCCAATCCGAGCTCTCAAAGTCCCAAAATTGAAAATGGGATAAAACCCTTGAACTTAGCCCTTTTCTGCTCAGCGATGCGGACTCTTAGTCGTATCTGCAATGTCGTACTTGCGAAATTTCTATCGCAGGTGCGGATTCCACTTATGGCCAGGGTTTCCTCTTCTGCAAACCAGAGACCGCACCTGCGATCCCACACCTGTGAAACCCTTCCGCTTCTGAGATCTCAAGCCTTCCAGGCCTCCCCGCTTCTGTGCTCAAGCTTCTGCATCTACTGTTGTGCAGATGCGGCTCCTTTCTCGTACCTGCGTCCAAACACCAACCTTCTTCAACCGCACCCGCGTCCATTAGCTCACTTCTACGGGCTCGCACCTATGGTCAATCTTGCCCAGGTGCGATTACACCAGGCCAGCCATTCTCCCAATATCAACTTTTGATTTGTTAAGCATCCGAAACTTACCTGAGGCCCCCGAGACCTCAACCAAAAATACCAACAAGTCCTAAAACACCATACTGACTTATTCGAGCTCTCAAATCACATCAAATAACGCTAAAATCATGAATCACTCTCCAATTTAAACTTAAAGAACTTGAAACTTCAAATTTCCACAACTGATGCCGAAACCTATCAAACCACGTCCGATTGAGCCCAAATTTTGCACACAAATCATAATCAACATTACGGACCTACTCCAACTTCTGGTATCGGAACCCGTCCCCGATATCAAAAAGTTCACTATCGGTCAAAATCTCTAAAAATTCGACTTCTGTCATTTCAAGCCTAAATAGGTTACATACCTCCAAAACACAATCCCGACACGCCCTTAAGTCCAAAAATCATCCAGCGGAGCTAACAGAACCGAAGAAACTCCATTGCGGTGTTGTCTTCATATAATTCCGACTACGGTCAAAATTCTAAGATTTAAGCTTCCGTTTAGGGACTAAATATCCCCAAATACTCTGAAACCAAAAACAAAACCTCCCGGCAAGTCACATATGCAGAAAAAGATACAAGAGAAGTAGCTAATAGTGGATCGGGGCTATTACTCTCAAAATGTGATGAACCGACCCGTCGTCTCAGGAGTTACCGCCCCGTTTCCCCCATTTTATGCTTCTTCATGTTTCGTTATCGGTATTTCGTGTGTTAGAGTTTATTTGGATTGGTTTTGATAAGAAATGAGACACTTATCTCTTTAAGGAAGGCTTAAGTTGGAAAAATATCAATCGGATGTTGACTTATGAGTTATAGGGCTTGGATATGATTTTTGGTGATTCGGTTAGCTTCGGGGTATGATTTATGACTTAGGAGTGTGATCGGAATTTATTTTAGAGGTCCGGTGTGGAATTTGGCTTGAATTGACGAAGTTAGTATTTTGGCGATTTTCGGTTGATAGGTGAGATTTTGATCCGAGGGTCGGAATTTCTGTAGCTTCATTATGTGATTTGTGATGTGTGTGCAAAATTTCAGATGATTCGGAGGTGATTTGGTCGGGTTTTTGATCGAATGCGAGTTTCAGAAGAATTTGGAGAACTCAGGCTTGAAATTGATGAAAATTGAAGATTTTTGTATTGTTGGATGTGTTTTTAGGATTGGAACAAGTTTGAATAGGGTATTGGACCATGTCTGTGATTTTGATTGAGGTCCTGGGGGCCTCGGGGTGATTTCGGATGGTTATCGAGGTGAAATTTGAGTTGAGGAATTGCAGGTTGCAGCTGGTACCTGGTATTTTTGCTTCTGCGGAAATAGACCGCAGAAGCGGTTCTGCAGAAGCGTGAGGAGGGTCGCAAAAGCGGCTTATGTCCTGGTATGGTAGTTCCGGAGAAGCGGAATCTTTTTCGCTTAAGCGAGTCCGCAGAAGCGGACAGACGATCGCAGAAGCGATTTTATCCTGTAGGTGAAGTTCCGCAGAAGCGGAAATTATGTCGCAGAAGCGGCCTTGGGTGTTTTAATGAAACTCCGCAGAAGCGGACAGACGATCGCAGAAGCGATTTTATCCTGTAGGTGAAGTTCCGCAGAAGCGGAAATTATGTCGCAGAAGCGGCCTTGGGTGTTTTAATGAAACTCCGCAGAAGCGGACAATAACCTCAGAAGCGGTTGCGCGGAAGCGGGCATGGGGACCGCAGAAGCGGAAAACCCCTGATGCAAGAAGGGTTTTATATTCATTTTTGTTCCGCGAGGCTTATGTTATTTCCACCAGTTTTTAGCAAGTTTGAGAGCTCTTGGACGGAATGGAAGGGAGATTTCGACTGGGAATTGATTGGAGGTAAGTCCCTTGGCCTAAAATACATGAGATTATGATAAATCTAACATGGAAATTGGTTGAAATTCATCAAAGGGGGTAAAGCTATGGCTTGAAAATTTGTAATTTAAAAATGGAATTTGAAGGGTCAAATGGACTCCGATTTTGGTAAATTTGATATGTATGGTCTCGAGGCGAGACGAGGAATCTGGTGATGTGAATTTTGTAATTTTTCGAGAAGTGGGCCCGGGGCTCGGGTTTTACTAGTTTCGAGATTTTTGCTATTCCCTTAGCATATTGTGATGTATTTGCTCTGATTTTGTTAGATTCGACGTGCGTGGAGGCCAATTTGAGGGGCAAGGGCGTCACGATCTAGAGATTTCACCGGTTCGAGGTGAGTAATGACTGTAAATGATAGTATAAGGGTTTGAAACCCCGGATTTGCATATCATGGTGCTGTATTGAGGTGACTTACATGCCGGATAGCGAGCATGGGGTAGAGCACCCGTTGGGGATTGTGACTTGGTCTGTCCCGATTAATGAACTTACTACGTGTTTGACTAAAACTACTTGTTATCATCATAATTTGGGCTAATTTCCATGTTTGGGCTTCGTGCCAACTATGTGAATCCTTCAGGGATTGATATCACTATTTTCGCATTACTTTGCATATCATTTGATCTCGGTCCAAGGTTTTAATACTGTCTTGTAAACTCAGCTATTTTTCTAAAATTTGAAAACTTAAACGATATTTCTAAATGGTATTTTGGGCTGTGAATTACTGTTTTAAAAATGCTCGAGGGGCTTATAGTGAATTCTGGATATATGGATGGCTCGGTCTGTGCGCCGTAGCGGTATTATATTGATATGAGGTCGAGGGCCTAGATTTGATGCCACGAGATGGCTTGATATTGCGTTTGGACTGTAGGAGACCCTTTGGAGTCTGAGCCCATTCCAGTGAGTGTGGGAGAGGTGAGTAGGCTTTCAGGCCTTATGATGTTATAGCGCTTGGGTCGTAGGAACCCATCCATTGTCTGTACACACCCCCAATGAGCCATCGACGTTAAATATATGGATGGCTCGGGCTGCACGCCGCAGTGCATACCGGAGTGTACTGTTATATGCATTGCATTGCACTCATGCATTTGTTCCTATTTGTATTATCTGTCATGACATTCCAGCACTCGCATTTTATTGGCATCCATGCTACTCCTTGTACTGTTTACCTGATACCTTGGTGTTATTTGTTAATGGATTGATGTGCCCGAGGGGCTGACTTATGTGCTGACTTGCACTATCTGTTTCGCATTCATTTGCTTAACCGTTGGAAAAAGATGTTTTCAAAAGAGGTTTAAAACTGAGTCTAGATATTTCCAAAGATTTCACGATTTCATTGTTTTCTCAAAGGGTTACACTGTACTATATAGCATGATGACTTGCTTTACGTGGTTTCTTGCTACTCAGTTATTATTTACCTTTATTACTCACTGAGTTGGAGTGCTCACTTTACTCCCTGCACCTCGCGTGTAGATGTAGGTATTGGTTTACCTGGTAGCAGGTTTGAGCGGGTTGAGGATTTGCTATCGTAGCTGAGCAAGGTAACCGCCAGCGTTCGCGCCATCGGATTTCTTCCTTTGATTCCGGATTTTATTCATTGTATTACAGGCTTGTAGTTGACTTAAAAATCCTTCTAGATGCTCGTGACTTGTGACACCCCAATTTTTGGCTGAGCCGGGATGGGTTCCCTATTTTATTACGTTTATTCCGCAATATGATTTCATTATCTATGATTCAGACTTATTCATGCTAAGTAACTATTAAAAGAGGCGTTGTTGTTCTATTGGCTGGCCTTGTCTTCACGAGAGGCGCCATCACGACCGGGTGTGGGAATTGGGTCATGACAAGTTGGTATCAGAGCCTAGGTTGCTAGGTATCAGAGCCTAGGTTGCTAGGTCTCACGAGTCATGAGTGGGTTTAGTAGAGTCTCGCGGATCGGTACGGAGACGTCTGTATTTATCCTCGAGAGGCTGCAGAACCTTTAGGAAAACTTCACTTTCTTGGAATTCTTATCGTGCGTACTTGATTCAGCTTGAAATGTAACCCGTGAAATTCCTTCCACACGTCTGTGTGCGCACGCAAGCACTCTGTATTATATGTGCCTCGATGGCTTGTGATTTCCCTATCAAGGGGCGAGATGTGATCTTCGTGAGTATGTTGGGCCAGTCTGGAGGACTTGAGGCCGGATCTTTGCCTATGGCTTGAGCGCCGAGGTGCTGATTGTGTGAGCAAGTGTTTGAACTTATATGTTCGGTATTGTCTTTATTAGCCAGAATGGCGGTCGGATATCCATGTGATGAGTATGTTAATACTGCGGGATGTATCTATATGACTTGGTAGTGACGAAGAAGTCTGCAGGGTAATGGAGGAACTGTTAAGTGATTCGATTCCTATTGTGATTTGATGTATAGCCCAAATTATGGGCGCGTGAAGAATATTTTCGTATCTCCTAGTTGGGAAGTGAAGTGCATTACATGTAGCGGTATGAGTTCAGACTCAGGAAAACTAATGACTGTGTAACGTATATGATGGTGGAAGGTATGCTGAAGTACTAAATTGAGGCGAAGCGGGTGGGTTATCTCCTGCGGAGTGTTCTTAAGTGGTATGATCCTTATGTGTATGTTAGAAAATCTCATGTGTAATTAAAGGGTACGTGTTGAAATTCGGCAATTTGGGCCGCTTAAGAAAGTGGACTCAACTGATGTAGAGATAGATGCGAGAAGTGTAGAGGATTACCGTACTAGATGATCTGTGTTTTCATAAACTTGTAAATGATTTGAGTTTAATATCACTATGGTATTGTGGCATCATTAGAGTAGAAGCATTATAGGTTATTGAGTGTGTCTTGATATATGGCTTCGAGCCAAGTTGGAGAGGTTGCCGTTGATTAGCTGATCGCATGGTCATGTGCTATGTTGGTTCCATTTCGAGGTATGCTGGCGGATCAGTCCTGGTTGCAAAAATTGAGCCGAGGATGGAACGAGTGAAGCAAAATTTTGACAAAGGTTATACGGTGCTTCGTAGATGTGAGAAAATAATAGGATATCTTGAGTTGTTGTTGATAAAGAATGCTCGGTGCATAGAGCAGGAAGTTGCTTGGTTGTATTGGGATGAGGACCTCATTTTGCGGTATCAGAGTGCCAATAAGGCACGAGTGGTTCTGTTTGTTAGGTCAGGTAATTTGCAGTTTGAATAAGAGTGAATGACTCTTGAGAATGGTTTTATTGTGTTCAAGATTCTACATGTAACAATCAGGTGTCTTCAGTTTGTGTATGCGGGTAGAGCCTGTGTTTTCATTGGAAAAGGTCAAGACTTGTGGTATTTTTATATTGATTATGGGATCCTATGTATCAGTATCTGGAAAGTAATGGTAACGAATTCAGATTCGCAGGAAGTTCATCAAAGTAAAGTATTCTAGAACGTGGTATTTCGGGGAACGTTTGAGAGAGTATTCAGTGGCCTATGGGTCTTAGACAGTGTGGTCTTATGTTCAAATCTCGTGTAGTAAATCTGGGTTGAGGCATTGTGGTGCTACAGCAAGAGGGAATACCAAGTTGATGATGAATCAGAAAGAAAATTAGATAGATGGGATAGCTTGATAGTAGACCGAATCGGTATGGTATGGATATGATTAATTCTTCGTATGTGTTCGAGGTAATGAGCCCTTACACGTATTGTGCAGCAAAGTTCTTGAGCTGTGACAGCTTGCTTAGCTTGGTTTGGGTAGAAGGATTCAGTCCTGGCAGTTTAGCTTGTGTACATGGAATTGGGGGAGAGAGTCCTTGTTGGGTTTTACCGTGGTTTGGAGATGAATATATTTTTTTACGGGTATGCGGAGCATGGAATGTGTAATGATTCTTCTTCTAGATGGGATTAACGGAAGGTCTTGTCTAGGTGAGTTACAATTTAGTTCTGAAAAGAAGTTCATAAAATTCTTAGGCAACGGGTAGCCTCGGATAATCAAGGAAATGATACTGCTAATTGGAAGTGATTTGACGAGATTATATGTCTCGGAAGAAGGGTAATGTGATTAGATTGATGATACTTCGATAGTATTGCGGCACTTTCTTGCTAGACCGATTGCTGATATCTGAGCTTGTTCGATGGCACAGGGGAATTTTAGAATATCTTTCGTAGAATGATTGGGTACGCGAGGTGTAATATGTATTCATACTGCGGAATTTGGGATCAGGTATAGTGATTCGTGTGCTATATGGAGTTGGAGACTAGGAGTTCTCAGGTACAGGCTACGATGTGGTTGTGGATCGTGTGTATTCGGCACCGTATAGCGGCAATCGGGATTTGGAGGCTCGAGTGGATCTTTATTTGCTGGTATGTTAGATTTTGGATGTGATGTTGAAATTCAGACTGGTTGTCTTAGTGTTAGGTGATGCTGAACTATTTCGCTACGGGCTATGCCGGAAATGCCACGGGTTTAGTGGTGAGGTGCATTGGATTATATTCTGCAGAGTGGTTTATATTTCAAAGACCCAGCGGATGGCTGGGAAGGATTGCTTTTCTTAGTTGGGCCTTCATGATGGATGTCACTGCAAAGGTTTCTACCATTGGTTCCGTTCCGATGTTAAGGGACTTTTCGGATGCGTTTCTTGTGGCCGGGCATGTCGCCGGGCGAGGTTGTGGATTTCGATATTGATTTGGTGCCGGGCACCATATCGTACGGCTCCGGCAGGATTTATAATAGTGGAAGGAGCAGCTTCAGGCTTTCTTTGTAATGAGTTCGTTGGTAGGTCGATGTGGATATGTGTTTAGCTTGAGTTGGCTTGGTTGGCCCTAAATTTTATTATTAAGGGATAGGTTGATTCGATCATTAGTGAGCTTGTTAATGATCTAGGGAGGTCTATGAGTTGCTTTTCGGTGTTGTGAGACGTTATGATTTGTTGGTTATGGGCACAGGTGGTGCGGTTCTATTGGGGATTCATAGTAAGAGTCGAGCGGTAAGAGTAATTGGGTGTTGCTTGGTAAATGGAGTATTGGTTATGACCTATCGAGTTACGTGGCATATGTTTGTTTCACCGTGGGTATAATGAATTGCTTTGGTTCCAGACATCAAATTGTGCGTGGCTGTCGATTTTGAGCATAGTGACTTGAGGTGTTTCATGTGTAACAGTGTTTGGATAGGATCACACATTGTAGCGAGGCCACGTGGAGATATGACCTTTCCGGGAGATTCAGGTATTCTATTTCCATGACGTGAGACGGGGTCTCAGCCTTGTGTTATAATGGTACTGATGCGCTTGAGGTACAGCTCTTTCGTTTGAGTCATTTGTCATGATTTGATTATGTTCAGATCGTTCCTCATTGGTGCGTGTATTATGCAAGTTGTGGCTTAGGCCTGTGTTGAGGTGTTATATCACCAGAGTGGTGTGTTGGATTCGAGGTGATCGTTGTGATCATTAATGAATACGAACAGATTTGATTTCAGCTCGTTGGAAGGATAATATCGAGGTTCGGCTCGAAAATCTGCTGTGGTATTAGTCAAAAGGGAAGTGGCTTCATGAATGGTTGATCTGAGAAATTGTTATGGTTTGCTGCGTGTTTCATTTATCGTTGGCAGTATATGAAGGTGTTGAAATAAGACTTTAGCTAAATAAGAGGTTTTCTATCGGTGTTTGGCTGTTGTGAGTAACTACTGTGAATAGAAGTTATCGTTTCGAGTTCTTGGATTATGTGGTATATCATATAATTTCACCTGAGGTTGCAGGCATAGGTTATTACAGCTGGTTCGGGACTATTCAAATATAGGTGTGAGATTTTGATCGTATTGATGGTTTCAGAAGTGAAAAAGTAGTTCTATGATTTATGGGCTAGACTAGATTGGGTAATTTCAGCTATGATGTGTTATCGGACCTATATGAGATAGGGTGATGTGGGATCATCCCCGGGTATCCTTGGTAAAGTTATTCAGCTGTTGGTTGGCTTCTAGGACCACTCTGGGTACGCTCGAGGACGAGCGATGGTTTAAGTTGGGGAGGATGTGACGACCCGACCCGTCGTCTCAAGAGTTACCGCCCCGTTTCCCCCATTTTTTGCTTCTTCATATTTCGTTACCGATATTTAGTGTGTTAGAGTTGATTTAGATTAGTTTTGATAAAAAATGAGACACTTAGTCTCATTAAGGAAGGCTTAAGTTGGAAAAAAGTCAACCGGACGTTGACTTATGAGTTATAGGGCTCAGATGTGATTTCTGGTGATTCAGTTAGCTTCAGGGGATGATTTGTGACTTAGGAGTGTGATCGGAATTCATTTTGGAGGTCCGGTGTAGAATTAGGCTTGAATTGGCGAAGTTAGTATTTTGGCGATTTCCGTTGATAGGTGAGATTTTGATCCGAGGATCGAAATGGAATTTCGAGAGTTGCTGTAGCTTCATTATATGATTTGTTATGTGTGTGCAAAATTTCAGATGATTCGGAGGTGATTTGGTCGGGTTTTTGATCGAATGCGAGTTTCGGAAGAATTTGAAGAACTTAGGCTTGAAATTGATGAGAATTGAGGATTTTTGTGTTGTTGGATATGTTTTTAGGATTGGAACAAGTTTGAATTGGGTATTGGACCATGTCTGTGCTTTTGGTTGAGGTCCCGGGGGCCTCGGGGTGATTTCGGATGGCTATCGGGGTGAAATTTGAGTTGAGGAATTGCAGGTTGTAGCTGGTACCTGGTATTTTCGCTTCTGCGGAAATGGACCGCAGAAGCGGTTCCGCAGAAGCATGAGGAGGGTCACAAAAGCGGGTTATGGCCTGGTAGGGTAGTTCCACAGAAGCGGAATTTTATTCGCTTAAGCGAGTCCGCAGAAGCGGACAGACGATCGCAAAAGCGATTTTGTCCTGGAGGTGAAGTTCCACGGAAGCGGAAATTATGTCGCAGAAGCGGCTTTGGGTGTTTTAATGAAACTCCATAGAATCGGACAATAACCACAGAAGCAGTTGCACAGAAGCGGGCATGGGGACCGCAGAAGCGGAAAACTCCTGATGCAAGAAGGGTTTTATATTCATTTTTGTTCCGCGAGGCTTATGTTATTTCCACCATTTTTGAGTAAGTTTGAGAGCTCTTGGACAGAATTGAAGGGAGATTTCGACTGGAAATCGATTGGAGGTAAGTCCCTTGGCCTAAATACATGAGATTATGATAAATCTAACATGGAAATTGGTTGAAATTCATCAAAAGGGGGTAAAGCTAGGGCTTGAAAATTTATAATTTAAAAATGGAATTTGAAGGGTCAAATAGACTTTGATTTTGGTAAATTTGATATGTATGGACTCGTGGCGAGACGAGGAATCCGGTGGTGTGAATTTTGTAATTTTTCGAGAAGTGGGCCCGGGGCTCGGGTTTTACTAGTATCGAGATTTTTGCTATTTTTCGATTATTTTTTATTGGGTATTGTTCCCTTAGCATATTGTGATGTATTCGCTCTGATTTTGGTTAGATTCGACGCGCGTGGAGGCCGATTTAAGGGGCAAAGGCGTCACGAGCTAGAGATTTCACCGGTTCGAGGTGAGTAATGACTGTAAATGATAGTATGAGGGTTTGAAACCCCGAATTTGCACATCATGGTGTTGTATTGAGGTGACTTATACGCCGGATAGCGAGCGTGGGATAGAGAACCATTGGGGATTGTGACTTGGTCCTTCCCGATTAATGAACTTACTACGTGTTTGACTAAAACTACTTGTTATCATCATAATTTTGGCTGATTGACATGTTTGGGCTCCGTGCCAACTATGTGAATCCTTCAGGGATTGATATCACTGTTTTCGCATTACTTTGCATATCATTTGATCTCGGTCCAAGGTTTTAATACTGTCTTGTAAACTCAGCCGTTTTTCTAATATTTGAAAACTTAAATGATATTTCTAAATGGTATTTTGGGCTGTGAATTACTATTTTAAAAATGCCCGAGGGGTTTATAGTGAATTCTGGATATATGGATGGTTCGGGCTTCGCACCGCAGCGGTATTATATTGATATGAGGCCGAGGGCCTAGATTTGATGTCACAAAATGGCTTGATATTGCGCTTGGGCTGTAGGATCCCCTTCGGAGTCTGATCTCATTCCAGTGAGCGCGGGAGAGGTGAGTAGGCTTTCAAGCCTTATGATTTTATAGCTCGGGATGCACGCCGCAGTGGATACCGGAGTGTACCGTCATATACATTGCATTGCACTCATGCATTTGTTCCTATTTGTATTATCTGTCATGACACTCCGTCACTCGCATTTCATTGGCATCCATGCTACTCCTTGTACTGTTTACCTGATACCCTGGTATTATTTGTTAATGGAGTGTTGTGCCCAAGGGGCTGACTTATGTGCTGACTTGCACTATCTGTTTCGTATTCATTTGCTTAACTGTTGGAAAAAAGATATTTTCAAAAGAGGTTTAAAACTGAGTCCAAATATTTCCAAAGATTTCACGGTTTCATTGTTTTCTCAAAGGGTTACACTGTACTATATAGCATGATGACTTGCTTTACGTGGTTTCTTGCTGCTCAGTTATTATTTACCTTTATTACTCACTGAGTTGGAGTACTCACTTTACTCCCTGCACCTCGCGTGCAGATGCAGGTATTGGTTTACCCGGTAGCGGGTTTGAGCTGGTTGAGGATTTGCTATCGTAGCTGAGCAAGGTGACCGCCAGCGTTCGCGGCACTAGATTTCTTCCTTTGATTCCGGATTTTATTCTATGTATTACAGGCTTGTAGTTGGCTTAAAAATCCTTCTAGATGCTCGTGACTTGTGACACCCCGATTTCGGGCTGAGCCGGGATGGGTTCCCTATTTTATTACGTTTATTCCGCAATATGATTTCATTATGTATGGTTTAGACTTATTCATGCTAAGTAACTGTTAAAAGAGGCATTGTTGTTCTGTTGGCTGGCCTTGTCTTCACGAGAGGCGTCATCACGACCGGGTGTGGGAATTGGGTCGTGACACAAAACGACCATCCAAGTTGTTACACCCTTGGGGTGCGTCCTTTCCCCAGATACTGCGTGAACGCAAGATGCTTTGTGCAACGGGCTATCTTTTAGGCATTTTACTTCTTGAACAAGTTCTAATCTATAGTTAAGATACGATAACTTAAGTAGTTTCCGCGAATATTAATGATTTTATGCCACTTCCATGTAGAGAAGATTGTAATTATCTCTTTTCCTTTGTATATTTTCAGGTTAATTGGATTCAACAACATGTATTTTTTGAGGTGTGGAAGTCAGAAACAGTAGGAACTTTATTGTTGGTGATATTTTCTGAGATAACTTTCTGGGATCTTGCACATACTTGCTATCTATTGGAAACTATAAATAATCACCACATTTAGATCAAACAAAAGAAATGCAAAATCATTATCAAATTGTAGCTTTATAGTTCTGCAAATTGTATGCAAAATCATTCTATTCTACAACTTTTCGTTGCCTTTTAGTGTGTTTAAAAAGCAAGAAAATTGTATTGATCCAAAAGAAACAATGGTTTCAAAGGCATCAGCTACACCACCATTCGGTGGCAGATCCACAATTTAAATTCGATGTATTCAATATTTAATGTTCTTGGTACTGAATGGATTGTATTTTTGAGATTGTGGTTTCATAATTTAATATTTATTAAAATTTTAGTAATATTTTTACGTATATATTATATTTCGTGTCGAAAATACTGGATTCAGTTTAATCTATCGCATAAATGCAGCCACCTCCACCACCATTGCCACCGCTGCACCTTTCATCCGCGGAAATCGAAGAATTTGTATTTGTAGAAAGCATCAATTTGAAATAAAATAACTATTTTTTTTTCAAAACAAGGACTTCATATTACTGTATCAACGAATAAAGTTCAAATGTACTCTTTGCATTTTGGACAATGCAACTTGGGAAAAACTTCTCCCGGGAGATGTCCTTCAACAAAGAAATAGAAAATTTAGCTAAACTATGAGCTATTTTGTTTAACCTCCTTCGAATATAAAGAAACTCCATGTGATCAAACATGCTTGATAGCTTCTTAATGTCTTCACACATCACTTCTCTCCCATGAAATAGCTGTTGGCGTCACTGTGTTAAAAATAAACTGTTAGAAAATAAAGAAAGGTAGAAGAATCAGAAATTTCCGAGTCCACAATTTCCTTGTGTGTCCTTAAGAAATTTTAACCCCCTGACACGTTGCCAAAGTAATGGATTAAATCCTCCCAGGATAAAACGGAATAAACCTTCCTGCAACAGTGGCAATACAAACTGCAGGATTCCAACGAAATCAAAAAAGGAACAAAATCACACTTACAAATTTGAGAGGGAGATATTGCGAAGTAAGATGCAATATATTCAGAAAGAAAGGATTTCTTGAGTGTATTTCATGTGTATTCAAAATGCAGCCTTGCCTCACAATTTATAGGCAAATATCAGAAGAGGTGTCTTGAAAAGGTGCCTTTTCAGAAAA